>APFE030521277.1:0-11156 GCA_000404065.3 Pinus taeda | reverse complement strand
GTGTGTGTGTGTGTGTGTTTGTGTGAGCGAGCCATGTATTAATTGAAACAGAGTGGAACAACAAAGTAAGTTGCTAAAATAAGTTTGTATGGTTGTATGACAATGTTGATTAAGAAAGTGAAGTGTTGAGGGAGCAACAGACTAGAAGTAGTTGAAGTGGAGACAATTGAGTGTACTATGTGCAAAGTAAAGGAGAAGGAGTTGTAGAGAGATAGGAGATTAGAGTCATAATCTAATTGTAATATAGAGGTAGGTTATTGTTCTCAGTTTGGAAATTGTATGAAAAGAGAACACTTGACTAAAGTAGGTGGGGGCCTACAATTATAAGAGGTTGGAGCCTTTAGGAAAGTTGTGGCTTGTTGATTTGAAGGGTTTTGGGCCTCTTATGAGTAGGTACTCTCAAACATATGGTGTAATAAAATTTGGTTCCTTGATTATCATCATAATAAAAAACCAAGATTTGGTGGTTTTTCTCCTAGAAGGGTTTCCACCTAAATCATTGTGTTCAAATATATGTGAATGTTGGTATCTCATGTGTTGTTTGATTGGTTGCAATTGAAATTTTAAATGCTCAACATAAAATAAAGAAAATTTGTTAATAATTAATTCACCTCCCTCCCTCAATAATTCTTGATTCTCAACATTTGGTATCAAAGCTAGGTTCCTTTAGGAACAGATTAACCACTGGAAGGTAGATCAATATGGAATCATGACCTGACAAGAAAGTCAGGTTGCTTATTCAAATAAGATATAAGTATTTGATGGTACAAATTTTGTATTCTAGAATGTCATGATGGAAGCTTACCTCATGTTCCTAGGTGTAGATGTTTGGAGTTTTGTATTAGTTGACTATGTCCTATATACCCAAGCCTACAAATGTAGTGGTAAAAAGGGTTATGGGAACAATGCAAAGGCCAAGAATGCCATTCTCTTTGGTCTTAATCAATCTGAACTAGTGAAAGTAATGCACAATAAGTCAACCAAGGAATTATGGGACAAGCTTAAGAATAGTTCTAAAGGAGATGAGAATGTTAAGCAAGCCAAGCTTCAAGCCTCTAGGATGAGGTTTGAGAGCTTAAAAATGAATGAAGAGGAAAATATAGTTGAATATTCTCTTAGAGTTGATGAGGTAGAAAATATGATTAGAGGACTTGGAGATGACCTCAAAAATGATGTAGTTGTCTAGAAGGTATTGAGATCACTGCCTATGAGATTCAATGCTAAAATATCATATATAAAAGACATGTAAGACTTGAAGTTTGTTACAATGGAACAGCGACACGAAACCCTCACTACCTAGGAGATGAAAATGGGAAAAGAGAAGGTTGAGCCAAAGGAGGCAACATTTAAAGTGTCAAGGAAGACTAAGGAACACAAAGATCACCAAGAGTGTTCCAACTATGAATCTGATTAGAAGTTGGCTCAATTTTCCAAAAATATAATATGTGGTTTAGGTAAGTATAAGGGAAAATTACCCTTCAAATGCTTTGAGTGTGGAAGAGTTGGGTATTTTGACTCCAAGTTTCCATATAAAGAAAAGTCAGAAAAGGAAAAGGATCGAAAGTCCAAAGATAAAGCTCAAAAATCTAAGAAGAATAAAGCCTTCAATAAGGGGCTCTACTCCAAAGAGGACATTTATGCATTTGACGCAAATAGTAAAGAGTATTTAGAAAATGAACATGATGAATAAATACTCATGGCACTCAAATCTGAATATAGGTCCAAGAACGACTCAAATCACAAGGAAGAAGAAGAATGTGTAGTAGATATTGAAGGAGAGCTCATCAGTGCTCTTGATGAACTAAAGAAGGCCAGAAGGAAGAATAAGCAAATAAAAGAGTAGCTACTGCGAGCTGAAGAGGGTCCGTACAACTTTGATATTGAAGAGTTTCTTTATCAAAAAGAAGAAATAGAAGAAGTTATTAAGAGAAAGGACATTCTAGCATAGTAGTTAGAAGAAAAACAAAAGAAATTTAATAAGCTACAGGGTGAGAATACACTTTTGAAACAAGATCTGACCAAGAAATAAGAGAAAGTGATTTTAGAAACATATAAAGAGGAAATTGTGTCTCTGAAACTCAAGCTTGAGGAATCAAAAAGGAAAGAAGAAGTATTGAATGAATTAATCATTGAATGGGAAAATACCCTACATAATTTAGAAACAGAGATAGTAAATTTGAGAACATACCTTCGGAAATCCAAAGATGAGATGGATTTGGACAAAAAAATTGTTGAAGGAATAAAGAAACTATATCACATTCTGAGTAGTCAAATATCTCTATCAAATAAGGTAGGTATGGAATACTCTGAGCCACAAAAACCTTTTAAAGGAAGGCCAATATCAGGTCCATAGGATCTGTACGTATCCAAAGCTATGCAAAGGCATTGAAAGGAAGAGCTAGTGATGATAAATGAAATACTGAAAAACAGTCAGCAATGGAGCAAGTTTGTTAAATTTTCAAATACTCCCTCACACAAATATGTGAATCAATCAACAAAGAAACTAAGGCATAATCAATATAGTCAATCCTATCAAATTTCACATATTAGGTGCCCAAGCTTGTTCCATGAACATTTCTATTCATTTCATACTTTGGGACATAAAACCATTAACTACAGAAATGTCAAAGTTGAAAGAGTTAAAAAATATAGATCTAGATAGTATAAAAATCCTGGGTCTAGAAATTCATTTTCTGGGAGTAGAAATTTATTCTCCCCCTTGTTGAATGAATTTGAGTGTTTAAAATGTAATAATTTTGGCCACGAGGCAAAAGATTGCATAAGCATGTATGTCCATCTAAACAAGAGATCTCTAAACAACCAGTATATCTAAGAGAAATGAAGCGGTGGAAATAAAAGACTGGGAAATCTGAGGAATATGGATTGGATTTATTTACACATGACCATGAAGGAAAATGGTATGTATATAGCGGTTTCTTTAAGAATAGGACTAGAGAAAATATTAATTTATTGTTTATAAAAGAGAAAAGTAAAGGCAGTGTCACTTTTGGAAATAATGCTCCTACACAAATTAAAGGAAAGGGCATAGTCAGTCTAGATGAAAATACCAAGGTACAAAATGTCTTATATGTAGATGGTCTCAAGAACAACCTTTTGAGCATAAGCCAAATGTGTGACAACGACTATGATGTGACTTTTCACTCTAAGGATTATGAGATACAAAAAGCAGAAAATGGAAAGTTGGTAGGAAAGGTAATCATGACTCACAACAATGTGTATGTGTATGATGTTTCCAACGTGAATTGTTACTTGAGAAAAATAGATAAAACATGGTTGTGACACAAAAGGCTGGGACATGTGAATTTAGAAAACTTAGTCAATATCACTAAGTTAAGGGTCATCAGAGACTTACCAAGATTATCAAATCCTGATAGTCCAATATGCAAGTCTTGTCAATTTAGCAAACAGACAAGGACAGGGTTCAAAACTAAGGAGTTCTCAACTGCTGAACCTTTGCATCTGGTGCATACAGATATCTATGGTCCCACAAGAACAAATTTCCCAAGAGGAGAAAGGTACTTTATTATATTTATCAATGATTTTACTAGGGCTACTTGGATAATGTTGTTGAAACAAAAGTCAAAAGCTCTAAGTAAGTTTAAATTATATAAGGCTCATTTTGAGAATGAGAAGAAACTCAAGATTAAATGCTTGAGATCTGAAGGGGGAGGGGAATTAACCTCAAAATAATTTGAATATTTCTATGAGAAACATTGCATAAGGAGGTAGTACTCAGTAACAAGAACAACGCAACATAATGGGTGGTTGAAAGTAGAAACAAAACCATTCAGGGGATGGCCAAAGCAATGATGGATGAAGAGAAGGTTGCACACACCTTCTGGGGAGAAGCAACCCAAGTAGCCATTTACTTGGCAAAGAGAACACAACTCAGACCTAATAGTTATAAGACCCCTTATGAGCTAGGGAAAGGAATACCAACATCTGTAAAACACGTCAAGGTATTTGGTAGTAAACGTTATATCAAGAGAAATAATAAATACCTTGGAAAGTTCAACTCTCGAGTAGATGAGGGTATATTCCTTGGATATTCAATCAAGAGAAAAGGCTACAAATGATTTAACAAGAGGACAAAGAGGGTTGAAGATTGCATTGATGTTGTATTTTATGAAACACTACCTCATCCGGTGAAGTCTAAAAAAAATGAGAAGTCAAATGATGATGAGGATTTTGCTCTCATTTTTGTAGATTAAGAAGAAGAAGAAGAAGCGAAGGAAGAAAATGAAGAACAGGATAAAACACAAAGGAACAAGACCCCATCCAAGTAGTACAAATGCAACACCTAGCAAGTCAAATACTTGGTAATCAAAGACTTAGTGTCTAGGAAAGAAGGAAATTCATTAGAAGTTTTAGTCATGCAAATCTTGCCTTTCTCTTAGAAATCGAACCCAAAAATCTCAGTCAAGCTAGTGAAGACAAGTTTTGGTTGAAGGAAATGAATGAAGAGTTAGATCAAATTAAGAAAATTGATGCTTGGCAACTTGTGATCCTCGGACCCAGGGATAAAAATGTTAATGGAACCAGATGGGTGTTCAAGAATAATTTGAATTAGGAAGGACAATTTGTAAGAAATAAAGCAAGTATTGTCTGCAAAGGTTATGCACAAATAGAGGGATTATACTTTAAGGAGACATTTACACTAGAAGAAAGACTAGAATCCATTATAATGTTTCTAGATTTTACCAGTCATAAGAACATTAAAGTATATCAACTGGATGTAAAATCGCCCTTCCTCAACGGAGATTTAGAAGAAGAAGTGTATATAAAATAGTCAGAAGGTTTCTTGCTCTCGGAAAATGAAGATTATGTTTGAAAATTGAGAAAGGCTTTGTATGAACTTAAACAAGCTCTAAGAGCATGGTATGCCACACTAGACAAATATCTTCAACTGAAAGGTTTTAAAAGAGGCATTGTTAATAGCAATATGTACATTAAATTTGAAGATGATCACTTTCTAATTATTGTGGTCTATTTAGATGATATTATATTTGGGAGTGATTTAGAACAAATGGGACAACAATATGTTGAGGTAATGCAAAAATAATTTGAAATGTCAATGATAGGGGAGTTGTCCTTCTTTCTCATATTGCAAATTACCCAATGTAAAAGGGGTATCTTCATTTCTCAATCCAAGGATTTAAAGAAAACATTGAAGAAATTTGGGATGGAAGACTGCAAACCAGTTTGTACCCCATGGTGATTGGTCGTAAGCTAAGTAAAGAGGATGAATATCTACCTATGAATTATAAATCCTATAGATCAATGACGAATCTTGTTGTACCTAACTGCTTCATGGCTAGACATAATGCAAGCAACGGACTTGGTGGCCAGATTTCAAGCAAGTCCCAAAGAAATTCATGTAAATGTAGTTAAGAGAATTTTTAAATATATGCAAGGCACAACAGACTTTGGCTTATGGTATGGCAATAGTAAATATTTCAATTTAAAATATTAGGCCGTTGTTGATTGTACTAGTAGCATTGATTATAGGAATAGTACCTCTAGAGCAACATTTTTCTTAGGGAATTGTCTTGTATTGTCCTTGAGCAAAAACAAGGACTCAAATCTCTCTATCTATAACTGAAGAACAATATTTAACTATAGCCACTTGCTGCACTCGGATTCTATGGATGAAGCATACCCTCAAATATGTCAAAACTGACTTAGATGAACCTATCCCAATCATGTGTGAAAACACAATTTCTATCATCATCTCTAAGAATCTCATTATGAATTCAAAGACAAAACATATTTCGATCAAATGTCATTTCTTGAGAGAATACGTTGTTGCTAATGTTGTTCACCTTGATTACATGACCACTAATGAGAAAATTATAGATATATTTACAAAGCCTCTATCACGGGAGCCATTTGAATATCTTAGGCAAAAACTCATAGTATCTTCGACAAAAAATTGACTCAGCTCAAGCAATGGTCTGCAACTACTTATGATAGCGATTAATTCAATAAGTAGGTTGCAGGAGAAGGGAAATAGATGTGGGCATGCCTTGAGGGGTAGATGGGACTACCCTTTACCATTTATTTCAAAGGGGGAGATAAATAATTAGATGTTGTGGCCTAAACATTGTGACATGACAACATTCAAGGGGGAGTTGTGCTTGAAGAACCTTTGTAATTCTAATAGCTCATGGGGAATGCCTTCAAGAAGAGAAGAGTATGAAATATGTCAGGGGGGTGCTTCTATTTGTTAAGAGCCATAAATTTCACAACAATTTTTTCCAGAGTTGCCATAAATGCCAAAGGGGAAGATTGTTGGAAAAAGTGTTGCCATTGGTGTCAAACATGCAGGTTCCATGGATCTTGTTAACGAGTTTCAAGTTGAGGGGGAATCCATTGGTAGTTGCAGTGTTTAGTAGAGAACCATCATAGTAGAAAGTTAAGTGAGGAAGATAAATATATTATAACTATGATGGTTGGGTGGCCCAGTATTTGATGGCACTTCTGTGTCAGGGGATCTTCTCATTTTCCTTTACAATGTGCTCAAATGGATAGATCTTGGAATTAAATTTACAACAATAAAAGGCAGCTTGGAGAACTCAAAAGGATGATGGAGTTATATCTAGTTGAAGTTTTGGTAGAGTTTTAGGCTTCAAGGTTCTGCATAGACCTTGTGATTTGCAAGAAATTTCTTTGTTAAATAAACTTCATACTTAAGTGGATTTGTGAAGAATTTGGTCCAGTCGGTAAGGTCGGGATCTTGGCCTAGTCAGTACATCGGACCCGTTGGGAGGTCATCTCATCAAAAGGTTTTGGCAGAAATAGAAAAGCCCAACCCTTGACCCCCGACCCTAGTGGGACCTAGCTAAGATAGGTGGGAGAGTTATATTGATGGTGATTGGTGTTATGGTTGAATAATTTCAAAGGAAAATTGTGCACCAAGTGTATCCCTTCAAGCATTCCAATGGATTGAGATAGCTCCCGACATGTGTAGTACCTAGCACAAAAAGACTCTCAATGCATGTTAAGTGGGTCATTTAGTGATCTAGCAATCTATCTGCCCACTAAAATATCTCCCAACCCTCGAGTTGTGGCGTGAAGCATGCCATAGTTAGGTCATTGGTTCTAGCCCTGTGGGCATATGATTACAAGTCGCTAAGGAGTATAGGATGGCATGTTTGGCAGCGTTTGTTAAATCTGGCAATTAACAAATTTCAAAGATATAGCTATAGACATTGTTAAAAACCAATGATACATCAGAATTGTTAAACTAAGCAGGTTGATCATAATTCAATTATAGGAATAGCAAACACAAAACGAAATTGAACTACTTCGAATAAACGCAACATATCATAGATAATGTAGTTGGTGTAGCGTATTTGTTTCTGTAATGGGCTCCCTCTAGTCTTGGACATATGATATTAGAGGACAAGTCTCAAATAGTTTAGATTAAGAATGTAGTCTTTGTTGGAAAAACTTTGAATAAGTATTGTTGTCATTAATTGATGAAGTGTAAATAACAAATTGAGGATCAATTTTATTGTGCAACAAAACACTCTTTGATCATGATTATTGGTTTCATGCTCCATTACTTATTTTCTTACAAGCTCTGATTCATTTATAATGGTTCTTAAACTACGTGACAGAGTGGGAGGAAACTCTTTGTATAGTGTTGTAGTGTGAAAAACTATAAAGAGAACTGAGCAGTGTGTATGTGTGTTGTGTGTGAGTGAGTTGTGTATCAGTTGAAATAGAGTGGAACAATAGAGTAAGCTGCTAAAAGGAGTATGTATGGTTGTATGGCAATGTTGAGTAAGTTGAGTGAAGCATAGAGATAGAAAGAGACTTGAAGTAGTTGAACCAAATACAACTTAGTGTGTGCAAAGCAAAGGAGAAGGAGCTCTAGAGAAATATCATATTAGAGTCACAATATAATTGTAATATTGGGGTAGGTCAATGTTCTCAATTTCAAAATTGTATGAAAAGTAGAACACTTGACTGAAGTAGGTAGGGGCCTGGAATTATAAGAGGTTGGATCATCTAGACAAGTTACGGCTTGCTTATTTGAAGGGGTTTGGGGCCTCCTATGAGCAGGTGCTCACAAACATATGATGTAATCAAAGTCGATGCCTTGATTATCATCATAATACAAAAACAAGCTTTGGTGGTTTTTTCTCCCGCAAGGGTTTCCATGTAAATCATTGTATTCAAGTATATGTGAATGATGGTCTCTCTAGTGTTGTCAGATAGATTGCAATTGAAAGTTTAAGTGCTAAACATAAAAGAAATAAATTGTTAATTATTGACTCACTGCCCTCCCCCAGGAATTCCTAATTCCCAACAATTTGATGCTAAAATTTACCTTTTTATCACCCCTCCTAAAGTTCAATAAGAAATCCAACAACTTAAAGCCTTAGAAACAACTAACTAACATGCCCATTCAAATTATGAAATCTAAGTTGAAGTCTTTGGTTGGGTCCCAGAACCTATCCATACGAGAGTTTAAGGGAGCCAGTATCTTCATTTCATCACCCTTCACTAGCAAATGAAAACTATGTTGGGACATGTCATCAAAGAGAAACATGAAGACTACAATGAAATTATAGCATGCCTCAATGACATCTAGTAGATGCAAAGACACCAGCGCAATTATCTAGTTAGCATGGATGCCCAAAAGGCCAACATTGAGAGGCATCTTCAGTGTGGGTGTCACTCTCCAACGGGCCCAAGCATGCAGGATTCAGCCCCAAAAACATATTCTAATGAACGATGCATGCACAAGTCTTTTGTTTTATGTTTATGATCAAGGAACTTTATTTTATTTCATTTTGCCAATATGTTTTGTCACTATAGCTAAGTTTTTCGAGTATTACCTAGAAGACTATATGTAATACTTTGTATTTGGGTATTCTAAGAAGTTGAGTTTCAACAATCCATTTTCTTCCAAGAAAAGTTGTTTCAACATCTGCAATTGTTCCTAGCTTCATCACTTGTAAGAGTTCGTTGTGGAGATTTGATCTACACCCTAGTTCTTCATTTGGAGGAACCAATGCACAATATGGTGGGCAACACAAAAACTAGTATTATTCCTTACCATTAACCCTTGCTCTATATTCTCCTACACCTCTAGCCCAACAAAACATGGTTCATCCCAATCCCCTTTACCAAGGATGAGTTTGTGCACAACAAGTTGTGCCAAATGGTACTAGAAATTTGCCTAGGCATGGGAATGCTTAGATAATAGGATTATTTTTTCTCATTTTTATAGACAAAAGATTGATATAACACCTCTACTGCCATTGGCCTAGTTTCCCTTGTGGTGGGTCACGACAAAGAGGAGGCTACCAACTATGTTTTGTATGCCTTATTTATGATCTAATATAAGTAACTTAATTAACAAAGAAAATTGTTTTGAGGGTTTGAATGTATTTAATCAATTTTGAAATTTTATCACAACCATACTCTTTTAAGGAGAAATAAGTCGTTATGTCTGGGGCTTCATGAAGAATGGTTGTTGTTGGTCAAAATATATGTATTATAATTCCAATGTTTAATTATCTAATTAAGATCGTAATACTTGGAGGTGCTAGAAAAATATATGTGGGTTCAAAACCCTAATCTATCTAATGTCTGCAACTATTGAGCAATCAATTTCAAAATTAAATGACAATGTCGATAAACACATTGGAATAAAATCCATCTGGCCAGTCCTTATCTCAAACCCCCTGGAACAGCCTTAGAATGCAATCTTTCACTCTATGAAGAAGCATTCATGCATTCAATACCAAGTTGGGTTTGAAATGCAAAGGATTCTAGTTCTCATTTCCGATCTCTCAAAACCAAATGGAAAACATTAAAGATGTAAAGCGATGTAAATAGATCTAGCTTGAACTAAACGATCAAAGTAACATGAAGTTAATGTTGGAAATTAAAGGAAAGTGAAGTAACATAATACATGATAACCTTCTAATCAAACAAATTGATACACAAAAATAGAGATTTAAGACACTACAAATAAAACACTCTTGCAAAATAAACTAACAAAATCAAAGTGAAAAACCCTACTCAGTGTTAAGGGGCCCTTCCCAACCTAATTAATGCTACCAAAACAATCAAATCAAACTAGAGTGGTGCACCAAATCTTGAGAACAAGCAACATTCATTAGATCAACATTGTTTTTACAAGGGGGAGGCACAAAGGCTACAAACACAAAATGAACCTCCTATTAGCTACATATCCCAAGCCCCTTACAAATAATTAATGAACAACCCCTAGCTCTATTCTGAATCTGACTATTTGTACAATAGAGAATTAGGGTGGATCAAAACTAATCCCCCAATCATAGATTTTCTCCACTATGAGATAAAAAAAAGATAAGAAATGATAACTTCCAAAGTGAGATTATGTTATTTTCTCCCCAAAATAAAAATAAAATGTAACAAATTATTTCCACAATTCATCATGGTTGAGATCCATTCTTCCTTTGTAGAATTCCTACAGAAACTTCGATAGATCTAGAATTCTAGTTAAATTAAACACAAGTAATTTGTTGATATTCAAGAGAGGAGAGAAAGAATTTGCTCCATAAAATCAACGTATTAAATTAATGAACAATAGTAATACATGAGCAACCAAACCTCTAATCCCAAATGGAGGTGGTTATATAGAAATTAACGAATCTAGAAAACTAGGAAAAAACTAGTAAAAAACTAGAAAAGGCTAAGAAAAGCTAAAGGGAGGCCAAAAATAGAAACACTGACTCAAGACAACCTATATAAACTATCAGCCACAAGGAAAGCATGAGGAGGGGCACATTTCCCAAGGAAGGCAACTTTAAAACATGCTAAAATGGTCCAGGGGTCCAAATCCCTTAATTTAAGGGGGAATCTTCATGTGGGGCGCCAATCATCAAATAACTCAAGTGGATGAGGTGTAGTTAGGTTTAAACATGCACTTAGATGTCTAAATGGTTTAGGAAAGTGGTTGGATCACTACTTCCATAATATTAAGCCTTTAAGGGCAAAAAACAAGGGAAAGTTGGTCCACTGAGCTAGTTTACCAAAAACCAAGTGGGAACATGATTTTTAGTGCATGTGGCTAAGTCAAGGATACTTAGGCTAAAAAATAAATGTAGATGTTAGGATTATATTCCAACACA
>APFE030521275.1:0-17507 GCA_000404065.3 Pinus taeda | reverse complement strand
AAGACATGGGATTTGGTTGAGTTACCAAAAGGTAAAGAAGTCATTGGAGTCAAATGGGTTTATAAGACCAAGAGCAATGCTGAAGGCAAGATAGAAAGACACAAGGCAAGGTTGGTTGTCAACGGATACAAGAAGCAATATGGGAGAGATTATGAGGAGACTTTCGCACCGATTGCAAGA
The DNA here is from genome assembly GCA_000404065.3 of Pinus taeda. Classification (NCBI taxonomy): domain Eukaryota; kingdom Viridiplantae; phylum Streptophyta; class Pinopsida; order Pinales; family Pinaceae; genus Pinus; species Pinus taeda. Next base: position 17,327 of record APFE030521275.1, on the reverse strand, counting down.
ATGGAAACCGTGAGAGCAGTGCTATACATAACAACACAAAACAAGTGAAAAGTTTACCAAATGGACGTGAAGTGAGCATTCCTAAATGGAGTGTTAATGGAAGAGGTTTATATTGAACAACCTCTAGGCTATCAGAAGAAAGGCCAAGAACATAAAGTATGCAGATTGGAGAAAGCTCTTTATGGGGTGAAGCAAGTGCCAAGAGAATTGTACAGTAGGATAGACTCCTATCTACTAGAAAATGAGTTTGACAAGTGTGAGGGAGAACCCACAGTGTACATCAAAGAAAGTAAATTGCTAATTGTTGTGTTATATGTTGATGATGTTCTTTTCACAGACAATGATGTTTGTCTCATTGAAAATTTCAAATGAGTCATGAAAGAAGAATTTGAGATGACTAACATGGGTTTGCTGAGATACTTCATAGGAATAGAAGTAGATCAAAATGAAAATGGAATTTTTATCTCTCAAGCAAAATATGTAAATGAGGTGTTGGGCAGATTTAATATGCAAGAGTGCAAGGTAGCGATCACTCCCACAGTAATGGGATTAAAACTCAGCAAAGAGGACGACAACAAGGATTTTGATCCTAGTCTGTACAAGAGCATAGTTGGCAGTCTTATGTATTTAACTGCAACTAGACCTGACATAATGTTTGCTGTTAGTTTAATTTCCAGATTCATGGAGAGGCCAAAGGAAGCACATTCGGAGGCAACAAAAAGAATTTTGAGGTATGTCAAAGGTACTAAAAGACTTGGGATTTTATATACTACCTCAGAATGTTCAAATTTAGTTGGATACACTGATAGTGATTGGGATGGAAGTGTAGATGATCGGAAAAACACTTCCGGTTATGTTTTTCACATGGCTTCAGGAGCCATTTCATGGGCTTCTAAGAAACAGCATATCGTGGCGTTGTCTACAACAAAGGCAGAATATGTGGCAGCTACAGCCGCAGCATGTCAAGCAATTTGGATGAGAAGGATGTTGAGAAGCTTAGGCCAGGAGCACGCAAAATCGACGGTGATTTTTTGGGACAATAGCTCAGCTATTGCATTATCAAAGAATTCAGCGTTTCATAAGAGAATGAAACACATTGACACAAGGTTTCACTACATCATGGAATTGGTAAGCAATGGAGAAATTGTCTTAGAACATTGCAGGACTCAGGAACAGGTTGTAGACATTTTGACACAGCCATTGGACCAGAAAAACTTCGAATTTTTGAGGAAGTGTTTGGGTATGACTGAACGCCGAGGAGTTGAAATTAAAGGGGACTGTTAAAAATGTAATTTCACCTGCCGCGTAATTAATTTGCAGCGAAACCATTTAGGAAAACCACCCAAACCTCATCAGACCGCTTTTGCTCAGCAATTGGTTTTCGTACAAACGCGCCCGATGCAATAAGATTTTTACGCGTGTCCAACTGTACGTCTCCAAAACCACTTTCCATCGGAACGTAAAGTTCGGTAACAAAGGCTCTCCCGATATTTTTATGAACCGTTCGATTGCGAGGATGATTGTCCACCGTCCGATTATTCCAAAGCTGCATTCAGGCCGGGAATGACATTGCGTAAATTTTTGGGTTTACAGCCATTTATTTCACTCAATTAATTAATGTTATTTACTTCGGTTCATAGGATATTGGTAAAGCTTTTAATTTTAATGTTTTTTTCTTAGGGAGGTATGGGCATAGGTAAATGTTTTTAAATTTTAATGTTTTTAATATGTACGGGAGTATGGTCATATACGCAATGTAATTTTCTTTGGTTTTGTAGTTGCATACGCATAGTATGTGTTATGCTTTTGTTTTTGTGTTGACAATTTTTCTGTAATGAAGTAGTGAAACTCATAGAAGTGAGAGGAAGTGTATGTAGAAAAAAATGAAATAGGGGAAGGAGTGTGCACTTGAAAAACACACAGCAGTGTGAATGTAACAATGGACTTCTGAAGTGAACTGAAGTTTGCACAGCAGTGGGACGTTGAAGGCAAAGAAAAATGAAGATGAAGTTTTGTAATATGCAAAGTGCATAATGTGATTTTTATTTTTACAGAAGTATATGTAAAAGTTTGTTTTACAGCGGTAAATGTAAATCAGATTTTCACACATATCAGGAGGAGAGAGTAACTTTTGTTATTGAATTTCTTTTGGTGAATCCCTCTGAGTGAAAAAGGATGAATTTTATATTACTCTTTTATTAATGAATATAAACGCTTTTATGAGTGTGTAATATTCTATTCTCAGAAATATTTTAAGCTTCCATGTATTAAAAATATGGGAGAAAAAAAGAACATTGCGTGTGTGTCCAGTTTGTTTGTTTGTTTTTGGGATTTTAATAGAAAAATCCCCAACATATATCACATAAACCTAACTATTTGAATATAAAGTCTGTATCACATATGTTTAAAGTAAAACTAATCTTAAATGTTTTAAATCAATAACTAAGTTTGACCCATCTCTTTAAATTTGATACGTGTAGATATTTCGGATTCGATTCGTAAGGCTGATTTCCAGCTAGTACCACTGCAAGGAAAGCAACGAAGGAAGGCCTCTGCAGTTGTTGAAGGTAACATTACAGCCGGTATTACCAGCGCACCGAACTTACCAACAAGGATACATGATGATCAACAAGAGACTATGACTAGAATTAATCAGCAAATTCAGCATGGCCAACCAACCAGTAATACGAAAGGCACAGCAGATAGTAATAATATTTCCAGTTTCTTGTTGATGCCTGAACATCTGCATAAGTGCATTAGTCCAGTGGACACTACACAAAATCTTATCAACCAGCCGATCCAGCGTGGTCAAGCAAGAAGTAAAACGTCAAGCGCAACAGATAGTGGTACTCCCAGTTTCTCGTTCATGGATAAGCTTCTCCAAGAGTCCACTACTGTCGCCAGCACTGCACAAAATAATAATAATCATCAGATGCAGCATGAGCCATTCAGTAATACACATGGCGCAGCAGATAACATTTTTTCCAGTTTCTCGTTGATGTATGGGCCTGTCAACGAGGGCAGCACTCTGCTCGACACTGCACAAAATTATAATAATCAGCATATCCAGCATGACCAACCATTCAGTAATATTTCCAGTTTCCTGTTCATGGATGAGCCTCTCTACGAGTGCAGTACTGTGGCCAACTCGGCACAAAATAATAATAATCAGCAGATCCAACATGAACAACCATTCAGCAATATTTCTAGTTTCTCGTTGACGCAGGGAACTGTCAACACTGCACAAAATCATATTAATCAGCAGATCGAGCCTGTGCAACGAAGTGGTAATACGTCAAGGGGCACAGCAGATAGTGGTATTTCCAGTTTCTCCTTGTTGAAGAAGACTCTCCATGAGTTCAGCATTCCGGCCAGCACTCTACAAGATGGCACATTTCCAACTTCAAATGGTCATTCTATGCCGAAAAAGGTTGAGAGTTTCAGTGAGTTAATCGATGTAGAGAAGGATTATTACATGGACTATGGGATATTGATGGAATATCCACTGAGGCACTCGCCCGAGTGTGTGCTCGTCAGACCCGTCCCGGGAGCCCGTAACAACCCAGACTATCTCTGGAAAAAACAGCAGTTGGGGCAAGTGAACCCTTGCTCCAAAAAATAAACTGAGGCAACGAACGTAGGACATCAAGAAAACTCGGAAACTCTCTATAGTATACTGCGTGGAAAGTCATGTCTAAACAAGCAAACTATGAAAGTCTCTATAGTATACTGGGTTGAAAAAGATGGTTGATTTGATTTGCATATTATTTTGGAAAGTCGTGTCTAAACTCACAGTTGATTATGGGCGTGTTGTCTGGTTTCGAAAGAAAACAGGGAGAGAAACAATTTTATAGATATTCCTTCGCTTTAATAGATATTCATGTCTTTTATTATTGTGTATATATTAATTTTATAGTTGATTAGGGAAGTATTTTTTCCGAAAAACCGGGAGATAAAAAATTATAGATTTGCTCGATATCACTGCTATTTTTTTTAATTGTTATTTATATTATTACTTTTATATTATATTTTAGTATTTAAAATATATGTTTAAGTTTATAATTAAATTCATTTGAGGATGTCTGAATTTATTTAGTTAAAAAAATAGGAAGGACAGTGATAGCATATGGCTTTCTCTGTATTTGAATATTGTTTTTGTACAAAGATTTTAAACGGGTTCATTTCATTATGAGAATTGGGTTTTCTTCGGATTCAATGATTAGGTTATACAATTTTGATGTCAATACATATTTTTCAATTTTATTGACCGGGGTTCCAACTATAAATTCTTTAATGGGTATTGTCTATATTTGCTGCAGAGGCATGTCTAGTTTCATCTAGATTTCTTTCCCCTTCCAGACTGCGTGCATGTAGCCTGTCGAGGCTTTACCCATCTATGATAGTATTACTTACCTCAGCATTCACTTAATTACTCAGCTTACTATTTCTTTTAGCCACAGTAATTGTTATTCATCATAGGTCCAAAGGTTACCTACCTCCCTAGGCTTTGTCTCTCATATTTTATATTGGTTTCCTTTTCTCTTCTTGGTTGTCACTATTGCATTTCAATATTACATGGCCAGGATGTTTTACCTTCAGATGCTTACACCTTTATAAAAAATACAGACTTAATAGAGTATTTTCTTATTTGATTCTGTATTTTCAGTTATTCCATTCGGTATCGCTTCTAAATTTAGCTCTACTTTAATAGTTTTACTACTCTTTTTTCTCGGCAATAAAACCATTATATAAAAGAAAAGTTTAACTCTGCAACCTACAAAATTTTCCAGCATACTTATCTGAACAACACCCGATGAATTCACTGAGAGAAGGATCTCTCCTCCCAACAACAAGAAAGACAACTACGTACAATCTAACCCTGATATTTCAGTCTCCAAAAGAGTAAATGGCAATGACCTCTACGGTCTATTCTCGCATCATGATCTCTCAGGTCTACCCAATAATCTCACAATCGCTCAATGACTCCACATTCACAGCCTAGGTCAGGTCTATTCTCGCATCATGATCTCTCAGGTCCACCCAATAATCTCACAATCACTTAAGGACTCCACTAGTTCACAGCCTAGGTCAGGAGTGCCTCAATGGAAGCGTCCTAACTTAAATTCATTTTTTCCTTCTTCTTTTTGGTGCCTCCATTTTTCATTCCTTCTTTTGTTGGCCTCCATTTTCCCACCGAGACATTTTTCTTTAGGGAGAGAGTTGTCTCTGACCTTTTGGTACATGAAGTTCTCATTATGGGTATTTTTTTTCATGATTTCCAAGACTTCATCATTTAACCAAAGTAAATTAAATGATAATAATAATAATAATTTTTAAACATCATTGTTTCACTATGACCTTTTACGAAGACCATTATTTACCCAATTATAGAGTAAAATTAATTATAAAATGTTTTGAGTACTTGATGGTGTCACATCTTCCCCCATTGGGCATAAGAACGTACTCAGTGTTCACTCTTGCCCTTGGAATAGGTATTAATATGCTTTTAGCATAAAATTAGCATTTTTCCAAGTGGCCTCTTCTAGGCTAAAGTGTTTCCACCACATTTTAACTTGGATGATAACTTGCTTCCATAATATTGTTTCTCTTTGCTCCAGAATACTTAAATGTTCTACTAGAAATTTGTCATAACCATAATAAATTTGTCATAATTTTAACATTTCTTTTAATAAAATAGGAGCATGTATACATACCTAGTCATATATATCTAAAAAAACATCCTTGAATTTACTTCACCTCTAACTAACTAATTACATGCCTCAGGTCATGTATATACCTTTTTAGTAATGATACATGAAATACATTATGAACTAGGATGTGACTAAGTGCGAGTTGCATAGGCCACACGTCAAATTCTTTCCATTAATTGGAAGTGCCCACAATAACGGGGAGCTAGCTTAGTATAATTACCCCACCGTAAGGTACTAATCTTAGGCCTAATAGACACATATACATGGTATTCAACATAAAACTCTCAATAAGTCATTTTCCTTCGTGCATATACCTTTTATCAATCTTGGGAAACCTTTAAATTTTGTTGTACCCTCTTAACAATTTGCTCAATTTCTATTAACATCTCGCTCTCAGATTAGTTTTACTTTAGGGTTACTCCAATTGTTAGGTGTTCTACATATCCTTCCATACAACATATACAAGTTACTCATTTTCAACGACTCATGGTAACTATTGTTATATCCTTAACATGTCTTCGAGTACCCGGTCTACATGTCTGGTTTTCCCATCTATCTAAGGATGATAGGTAGTATTGAACTAAACATGGGTACGCATCCCAACAAATAGAGATTTCTAGAGTGCAGAGGTAAATTTCACATCTCTATTTGAGATTACCACCTTAGGTATGACATACAATTGAAATATCTCCTTCTTGAAAATCTCACTAATTTGGGAGTCTTGAATATATATTGTACTGGGATAAAATTGATTGTCTTACTCAACTCATCCACTACCATAATAATTGATTCATTGTCATGTAAATTTATGTAATTTGTTTATAAATTCTAAGGTGATAACATCCCATTTCCATTCTAGAATTGGTATTGGGTGTGTTGACATTGCTAGAAATATGTCAACCAATGACGTCTCCTTGAACTCCCAATTAGGCCTCATGTTGTTTGGAGTAGGAGCCACATTTGCTACAATGGCCCAATTGCCATATATTTGGAAGATATGCCTTGGCTCTAACTACGAGCAAGAGAGAGGGATGTGAATATGCCTTTGAACAATAGGGCGTGTGCATGGTGACTGTTCATTGACATGTGTGAGTATGTTCTTCCATTGTGGAGGGGAGGAGAAGTGAGCCTCTAAGAGAGAGGTAGTAGTACCACGGTAGAAGAGATACACAAACAAGAAGTACCCGTACAACACCAAGCAGAATAGTCCACATAATTGAGATGGTCATGAAACCAATGTGTAAAGAAAAGATCTGTTGAGTATCCAGCGGAGTAGTCCATAAGGATGAGACAACATTAACATCAATTAGAACACATTCTCAAAAGATGAGTTCCAAAATCCAAAATAGTTCACCTTCTTTAACATAGATGAAAGAAGACATCAATTACAAACATTCATAAAATAGTCTTACAAATATCCATAATCCATGCATGAAAACATGTTAGCCAAGAGGGATTCTGATATTAAGAAAAAGATCCAAGACACATGTATACAATTAACATCACTATCTCCATTAGTGGAGCATTGGAGCCACTCCTTTCTCCTCAAAAGAACTAGCCTATCTCTCTAATTCCTTATGGGAGGAGTGAGGGTGAAATGTAGTTTTCTCATACAGTGATGGGTATATATAACCAAGGGGCGATTCTTCTCCTATGGGAGTCTTCTACTACCATCATCACTATTTAATTTCCTATGACTTTTCCACTTACACGACTCTCTAAGTGTGTCCTTTGAACTTCCACTTTACAAGACATTTGAATAAAATGTACATGGTCGAAAAAAGTGATATGACATATGACATGGCATGACATGACAATTCTAGCATGGAATGCTTGGTAATGTCACAATGTCAAGTCAGTGATGTTGTTGTGAATGACGTCTACCTGAGAGTAATCTTGCCTTCCACCACCTCATGCCTTCGTGACAAAAATATTCTATGATCTCAAGTCTTGGGTTGTGGTCGCGAGTTCATGTCCCTCTACTTTTGCTTGTTGGACCAACATGCATGTTCATATAAGATAATTTATTTTCATGTCTTCCTCCTTCATCTCCTTCATCATCATCCCACCAAGTGCTTGTATCTGTAATTCGCTCAAGATGAGATGACATGAGCCCAAAAACCTCCTAGCCTAATATGGTGCAATCTGGTCTAGGGTCTAGCTGAAATTGAGTTATAAGCTGGGAAGGGAGGCTTAGTTACTACGTGTCCGAGCAGCTAAGGCTAAGGTTTGAGGCCTAGAAATGAAAAATGCATAGTTGAGGCTAGTCTAAGAGGCTATCTTAACTAAAGGAGGGGCCATTGTGGAATATTTCTGTGTAGTTCCTGAAGTGAATCTTCAATGACTTATGTGCACTTTTGGGAGACGCTGGGTCGATATGAGGGGAGGTCCACTAAATGCATCCTCTAGATATTTCTCAAAATTAAGGGATGTTGATCTCTGCATAATTTTGGGAAATAATGGGTTGTAATGAGGGAGTGACCATTGTAAGAAGACTCTTTGTAGTTCTAAGGATGAAGGAATATTTCTCCCCTATGGGATTATGTAGTCGACAGGACTAAGTATTTAGCTACTTACATTTTCTTGCATAATATGCATTTTTGGATAGGCTCATTAAAAGGATTACAATATTGTGGAAGTGAAAGACGAGTCTTGGGCTTAAGATTTGTGTAATGTAGAAATCCTAGTAGAAAATAACTATACATTGCATAGATGCAGGGGTCAAGGCCACATCATGTTGATTGGAACTAGGCAATGCACAATCCAGACAGGCTGGGTGAAAGCAAGTTGAAGGACTAGTCAGATTGATAGGTGGAGTGATGAAGGTTCCATTGCATGCTAACACATAGAATACTTGAAGAAATAAAAGCATTGTTCACCCATGACACATGAGCAACAATTTCACTTGTCGCTTCATGACCAGTTATGATAAGTATGACACCTAAAATAGATTGTATGGGGACCATGATGAAACTTGTGCGACAATGATCAAAACTTTGTGAATGAGTGTGATAGATGTTTATATGGTTAGTAAAACTTGTAAACACAAATATGGGCCCTTAAAACCACCAGAATGAGCTTATGCATAAAGTGCGATAACCATTATGTGAAAAGATAACATCTTGTCTATCTTGTGAAAAGGAGCAAAACACATGGGGAAAACGCATGGCATGGATTTCAGTGTTTGTGACCATTCATGTCATTGAATACATAATGATATGATAGTGGTAATATTCCCTTCAAGCTACACTAAGAGTGTTACAATTCTATCTGAGCACATCACTCCCATCATTCAAATAAGTACTATTAGGGCTCATCAAACCCTAATTTAGTTGCTACTTGCACTAGAAAAGTCATCACATTGAATGCCATCATTCTTGAGAGTTTGCTGGCCTAAAGACATCCTAAAATTACTCCTTGAGGGATTAGTGCAACCTTGGTTAGGGGTAAGTGCTCTGCAGAGCACGTAGGCTCACTTTGTCAAGCGTTGGGGGATATTTAGCAAAATCTTCATAGGGTTCTAGGAATATTCCTTCATTTTAGATCATTCTAGAAGATTCCCACAACTTATCCTCTCCTATGAGCTCAAAATTGGATAGTGAATGAATCAAACAACCTCCTATCCTCTCATCCCTTCCTCCATGGAAACTAACTCCCAAATTGGAAAGCCATTGAATGTCCAATTTATGAGAAAACCACCTCTATTTCCCCACAAATTGAGGAGTCATCATAGTGATCAGGGGCTGGACTGCTGGACTTTGAAAATTTGTAAGGAGAGACTGTTGGTGTGAGGTTTGAGATTGTAAGCAAGTATTGTTATGATGTCGGTGTGTTGTGCGTTTGGTGTGATGAAGGACGGAACTCAAACTCGATGAGTGACATGAGATCAGACTTCTTGTTTGTAACTCTTCCTTCTACCTAATAAAGTTGTTTACACCTTTTCCCATATTTGTTTGTTTATGTATGATTACTATATGTGTAAATTCTTTCGATTCCATTTGCTTATAGTAGATAGATCTCTTGATTTGATTGGTTTTTGTCCTCTGTTTATGATGACATGAACTTATTGAATTGATTTAGTTCAAGGAGGAGCGATGAGAGCTATTCAAAGGAGAAAAATGGAAGAGAAAGATAACAAGTAGGTACCTTCTCTTACTTATCTTCTATATAAAAGGGTTAAACTCTTTAAATCTCTTGTTCTAGGTGTAGCTACCCACCGAGGGAAATTGTATTTATCCATAGATCCAAAATTCCACATAACAAATTGGCAACCCTATTGGGGAACATGGACACCGCCCGCAGCATGAACATACATGTTTTGTTGTGTTGAGTCACGTCATGATTCATCTTAGCCATATCACTTCCATGGGCCATACTATTGTAATCAATGTAATGTAATGTGGAAGTCCAAGAGACCGACATGTAAAGTTGAAGAGTCATGTAAGTCAAAAAGTCATGAGGGAAGTCGAATAGTCACAAAGGACAATGTTACCCTTGGCTATAAATACCCCTCATTTCTACATGAAAATGACTTTTCACCTTGGCTCCTCCCACATAGCCTTGAGAGTATGTAGTCTTTTCTTTGAGGAGTGCGTAGTGCCTCCTACACCCCGCTATCAGGGTTAGTGACGTAATGGTGTCTTGATGTGTCTTGGAACTTTAACTTACTTCAGAATCTTGATAACAGACCAACATGTTTTCACACACGTATTGTATTTGTTTGTAAGAATATTCTTTGGAAATTTGTAATACATGTTTCTTTAACCTGTATTAAGAAAGTTGGACTATTTTAGTTGTTTTAATACATATGCTTACGAAAATGTGTTGTATAAGTTATTGACATTGTCTCACCTATGTGGGTTATCCCAACAGAAACTTGAAAAAATTGGTGGGCTCTAGTATTGCAGCAATAATGCTACAACTCCTGGGACTCCCTTCTTTATTTTTATCAATCGGTAGTTCGTAACAAACATGGAAGCGATGGTATTGTATGCACAAGTACTAGCTCTTGCTGCGACTGTCACTTGGTCAGCTGGCACAAGTCTGCTAAGAGCTTAAGCCAACTTCTATGAGCTCCGAGAAGAAGATTTTTAACTGATAATGGAAGCTAACTCAAAGGAAGCTAATATACTCACAAAAAGAAACTGAAAAGCTGAAAGGACACGCAAACCCTAGCAAACCCTAATTTTACCAGCTAGCCCTACTGATGCAAGAAAGAGGATGCAAGCTACTGAAAGAGATACCATTGATTTATAGGAAGGTAAAATACATGTGTCTAAGTTACTTCTATAGTAAAATATGAAGAAAACGTCTTTTTGTATTTTTTAATAAGTTGTCAGAATTATCATGCATGTGCTTGTCACTGTTTTTGACTATGCAAAGGTGGATTGGAGAGAGGAAATGCTTGCAGGAATTTTGGAATGTTCAGAGAGGGCCTAAGGGGTCCCTAGCACCCTTTCAGAGAGTTTGACAGAGTTTGGCTATCAAGAAACCCCTTTCGTGAGCTTCTACAGGAAGTCTGCAGGGGTTCTACAGGATATTCTAGAATTTCTACACGATGTTCTGTAATTTTCTACAGGATATTCAGAAGGGGGATTTTGGAGGATTGATGGAGGAAGAAAGGTGAAGGAGTGGATATGGAGGTGAGGTAAGGGTGTGAGGAGGTCTAGGACTTGGTGAATGGAGCTGAGGAGTGACGAGGATGGTTGGATTTGTTCAAGGAGGGGTAGAGAAATGTTGCACAAAAATATGGGAATTTAGGGAAAAGCGAGCGAATGTAGCAAAGTAAGGCAAGAATATGGGTTGGAGGATGGAGCAGGTGGGATTGATGGAGTATAGGCAGCTAAAGAAGTATTACAAGTGCTCTGCAAGTGATTTTTCAAACTGAACAACCAAAGACTTGGAAAATCAAGGGCCTAATTACTTTAACCTACTCTGACCTAGATAATGGCAAAGAAAATGAACAACAATCTATTTGCACCAAAATCATGTGAAGTAACTATGCAACTAAGCAATCATGAACCTAATCATGCAAACACAACTGATATCCACTTCGGCAAATGAGAATCTAACACTAATAATTGCATGGTGAAGCAAAGACAGTGTTTTTGGTGGCAGGAAGCTCACCTTGGTCCCAACTCATGATTCCATTGAGGGAGAGGTGAGATCTGAGGTGTTTGATAGCCTTTTTGTGAATATCTTCCCTATTATTAACCTATCAAATCAATCTGAACATAAAAATCCTTCTTAATCATCAACTTTGATCTAGGTAACCAAGCAAGAATCTAATCTACTTAACAGATATTATTTTGCAAAGACATAAAAAGAAAATAACAATACACAAAGGAAGCCTTGGCACTTGGGTTGGGCCTAACCCCAAGAGATACAAGCTCCTAAGAAAAACTCAGAACTGATGCCAAATCAAGCTGATTTCCATTACTCAAAAATAACCACGTCATGACAAAGTTATACAACAACAACTACAAAATGAGTTGAGAAAATAACAACACTCTAGTGCAAAAAAGAAAACAGTGCAAAAAGTAACCTACGAAGGCTGGAAGCCTTCCTATTTATGCACTATGAGGGTCTTCAACAACCCTCCTTAACTCAGGGGGCTCGAGTTCTCAAACAGCCAGTGATCAACCACTTTACACAAGACTGCTCGGCCGCCCTTGGGAATCCTTTTCGGTGGCTTGCTAAACTCCAAGTGGAGGGTGGATATTTAGAGGAAGGAGCCATTTAATGAAAGGGACACCCTTCCTATGAATCCTCACCCTTGCTCCTTCATGCTTGGCTGTCATTTGGCTCATAATTGCTTGTCCTTGGTCCCAAAAGTTGTCCAAAAATCTGCATTAACAACGTGTTAGCCTTCTTGGTCAAGTGACTATCCTCATTCATTCAAATAACATAAATATACTAAAAAAATATGCATAAAATATGAAAAATGGTGGATTGACGAAGAAGAACTAGGCAAAATGAGCTCAATAAGTTACCCAATTCCGGGGCTCATCATCACACCCCTGCTGAATGGATTGCTCATCCTCTAAGCAACTAATCCAGCTCATCATCCTTGATTTCCTTGACCACCTCCCTCACATCCTAGGTCTCCGAGGTGATATCTTCTTCACAGTCATGAAATCTTGCTTTTCTTTCCACTTCTTCCCACTACTCGTGTTCCTCCTCTTCTTTGACTCCCTCCAGTAGCCCCAAAAGCAAGGGAGGACTGAACTTGAGGCCGATCCAGTTGGCCTGAAGGTTCTGCATGGACTGTTTGTAGAGGGGTACTCTCACTAAGGCCTCCCTCATCCTTGTTGGGGAGTGGTATTCTCTTATTTGTAGGCTATGGGATAGTGAATTCCACCTTCCAGAGGAAGCATGAACATGGTTATCCCCCAAAAGTCTCTCCATGTCCTCAAAATGGGCTTTGGCTTGATCTTGTCGTTCAATGTAGTCTCGCAGGGCCTGAGCATCATTGGCCAAGTGGTGGCGGGTGCATATTAATGCTGCGGGATCCTCTGGCTCAACTCTGATCATTAGTGGCTCCTTTAATTCCCTGTCCATAACATTTCAGACCTATGCTGCTTTCTTTTCTTCATGATTTAGCCAAGAGGCCATGGCCATAAGTTGCATGTCTCCCACCACAGCATTGGAGTCCCACAAGTTCATGCTGGGAAGGGCCAATTTGTGTAGGTAGAACTCTGATAACTTGGCCTTGTCCTCTAATGAGCTGCTATCACATAAAGTCATGAATTGATGGTAGTTTTGAAATGGAGTAATTATCGTTTGGGCCAAGGTGTTAATCTATAACTGCAACCACTGATCCTTAAGGTATAAGGCATATGATTTGGCAAGTTTCCTACACTGCATTGCCTCCACTACCCAGCTGGCCATCCAGGCCAGCTGGGCCTGCTTCCCTTGTACCCGTTGCCTTAGAGACTGTATCTCCTGTGTTGCTTGCAATTCCTTCTCCTGTAGCTGTCTAGTCAGTGCCTCTATTTCAGCCTGCAACCCATCTCTCTTCTACTATTCATTAGGGGTTTCTTTGTCTATTGTGGGCTCCTTCTGTTACCACTATTCTCCCAAGGTGTGGGGCCTATATTCCTTGTAGTGTCCCCGTAACTATAGTTGTTGTTTAAGCAGCTCGTTTTCTTCTTGTAGCTTGGCCCGCTGGCTGCTTTCTACATGTCGTACCATAGCCAATTATTTTCTTGCCTCTTTCAGTTTTTCTTCCAAGGGACCTATATCTACCACACTCTTGGACCTAGAAATCTTCATCCAAGTGTGGGTCCTCACCCTCTCTTCTTCTAGTGCAAAGAAAAGTGGCACTGCAAATTTTTGTGGGATTATCTTTCCGGCCTCTAACAGGTTATAGTAGAAGCCAAAGTTGGGTTGGGGGCTAGGTTCCACAATATTTTTAGTCTTCTCTTCCTCTTGGGATGATTTAGCTGCCTTTTCTTCCAACTCCTTGGTCTAGCTAGCATTTCCTGTAGAACTGTCTCAGCATCATGTAGAGAGGTTTTTGTGTCCATCATTTTAATCCTTCCTCTCCAGGTGGATGTTTTCGAGCTTCCCTGTTCATAGGTGATGGATGCCTTTGGAGGAGATATTTCCTTTTGTTTAGCTATGGCATCCTTAATCGTAATTTGCTCTTTTGACTATGGCTAGGGTCTACCAGCTTTTATATGTGTGCTCCTTCCTACCTTAAAATACATGGAAGGCTCCCTTTTTCGCTTCGCCTTTTGTTTTGGAGATGTGCTTAAGGTAGCCAGCACAACTGCTGCCTCCCTGACCAAAATCTCAGGTGATTTCTCCTTTTCTTGCTTTGTTTCCATACTTCTTGTAGAAACTATTTCAACTGGTTTCATGCTTCCTGTAGAAATTGTTTTCATGCTTCCTGTAGAATCTGTTTTCATGCTTCCTATAGAAACTGTTTTGGTCTATTTGGCTAGATGTGTCTTTCCTTTTAATTCCTATTTGGTTGCCTTGGTTGTGCCCTCCTTTGTTTGGACTTTTTCAATCCTCTTTTCTCTACTCTGCAATCATTTTTCCCTGAGTGTTTGCGCCATTATTCCTCCCATAGTTTTAGGCTTAGCAACTTGGCCTTTTCCTCATTTCTCTTTATGTTATTTCTGTGGTGGTTTTTCCTATGTGTCTTTACCATTGGATTTCTCTCCTGCCTTAGTGTGTTCCCTTTCTTCACTGCTGGATGAGGTGAGTTCCTCGGCCATAATTCGAATATCATCATATCTCGACATGTTGTGGAAAATCTTCCAGGAGAGGGGGACAGTGTAGGTGTAGAGGGCATCTTCTACTAAAAGCTTGATGAGCCCATGATGGGCTAATTGATCCAGTGTCCCTTCCTTCAATTTTGTGCCACATTCAATTAATGATTGCAGAATAAAATAGGGGATGCTCAACTTTTGTTTTGGAGGTAAATCCAACCCATGTCTTAGTTCACTCAGCAACCAGAAATGATAGCCATAGACAATATTGAACCGCCCCTCACAGGTAATGTATTTCATGATTTGGAGATTGTCTTTGCTCCAAAGACGATGTAAGCTGGCTCTCCAAACCCTGTTCTTGTCTTCTGCAAATTGTTCCTCGGATAGGAAGAATTCTTTCTTGGCATTTTGGCCCAATGCCCTCTCCTCTTTGCTCCAGGGTATCCCTAATGGCAGACGAGTAACCCGACTAATGAGTTCAGGGGTAAGCTTTAGGGTCAACCCTCCAAAGTTCACTATGGCCTGTGTCTTCGATTTAGGCTGCAAGGAACTTAAGAACTCTTCCGTTATCTCATCGTCATGACCCTGAATTTTTTCACAAAAGGTCATCCAGTTGGCACGGGTGAAGAGGTTCACCACCTCAGGATTTTCACGCAGTTTACTGGAATCTGAGGGTTCCTTCCTGATAAACCCCCCTGGCATGGTGAGAGTGCTCTGTTTTAATGCTCTAAGTAGAAAGGGACTGTTGTTTTATGGTTTCATACTTTGAACTTCAGGAAAGGATATCTCAGGTGTTTAGATTTTAATTTTCTCCAATTCCCTGGTTCTAATGCTTTTGCTGCCCAAAACTCGGTTGTCCGTGTATAGAAGGAAGAATTAGGTTTCCACAGACAGGACACAAAGCTCAATTTTCATCCCCAGCATACATACAACCATGTAAGTTCAAATTTTTCACACCCAGGTTAGCCCTCACAATGTTTTATCATTTCTATAGGAATATTTTTTTAACAGGAACTGTGGAGGAGAATTTTGGTGCAGAACAGATTGAGAAATTCTGCGCAACACATAGGAAAACTGTTGTTTTTGACTCACAGGCATACTTGTGTCTAATTTTCCTACTCCAGACAGTTACATTCACCACCTTTCGAAATATACCATGCATGGAAGAGTGTTTTCGAGCCTACCTTTCTCGGAACTCCAAATTCGACACAAAAAAGTCTAGGCTTCTCTGCTCCAGAAGGCTATGTCGTACTTCTTGTAGAACTCTTGCCGGCTTCTGTAGGATGCCACTGTGCCTCTGAACGAGCTTGGTACGCATGAGAATTTTGAAACAGGCTGAAAAGCTCGGTGGAGGATGACGTGTTAACAGACTGTGGAAGCGGATGATGAGTACTTCGGCCAAGGACGTTGCAATTGCAAATGAACAGTGGGTGGTGCGAGTCTTCAGCCAAACAATTTTGAACTATGATGCAATTCATGGCGTGGGGGTGAGGTGGCCAGACCGAACTATTATCCAAATTCATGGCCATCATTTCTCTGCGTGTCCCTGGCCGCCATTACCCCCCCTCTGCCATTAACCGCCGGCACCACTACCAGTCCCACCGATTTTCCTCGACTCGACACTCCACACGTGTCAGTTGCATGGCTGCTTGGCGATTTTGAACGAAACTGAGCTTGTTTGGATCCCACAAAGCTATGTAACTCGTTGAGGGTGGCTAGTTTAACTAACCCCTGATCCTCGTTCTATCCGAACCAGTTTCACAGACATGCAATTTCTGAAATATAGTTTACGTAATTCACGAATGCGTTTAGACGCTTACCTACGTGGTCGTGGACGCGCTATGCAGACTTTGGGTCTTGGAATCACAGCCTTGCTTGCTGCTGCCTCATGCACGGGTGTTAGAGCCCATTCTTTCATTTGTTGAAGCTGCATGCATGGCTTTGGAACCCGACCCTTCGGTTGGAAATGCTGCATGGATAGGTTCTGTCTGGTTTCAGCTGTCGAGCATCTGTTCACGTCCAAGAGGTGCCATTTTACATGTTCCCTGTGTTGATTTCAACTGTCCCTACCTCCAGAGTATGTCTTCCAAAGGGATCAGCTACTACAGGATTCTTGTAGGATGTCCTGTGGCTGCTTCCCCTCCTGGGATGCAGGCTAAACGAGCAGGGCCATATTGCGGATAAGGACCAGATCCGTTGATGAAGAGTCTAGATGGAGCTTGGACAGGTAGTGTGTGTGAGACTTTGCTACTTGACTGGTCACCTGAAAATAAAATTCTATCATTCTGAGGAAACTAGTGTTTTCTTGTATGACTGTGCAGGAAGACATCACCAGGTGGGTGAAAGAGGTGCAAAAGGATGGAACAGGGTGCCATATGGTGAGGGGTTAAATAGA
>APFE030521255.1:5299-16873 GCA_000404065.3 Pinus taeda | reverse complement strand
CGGATTCGCTCCCAAACCGGGAGCTTCTGAAAATGGTCGCTCCCGCTCCCGCTTCTGCTCCCGCTCCCCGCTTCCACTCCCGCTCCCGCTCCCCAGTAACATGTCTAAAGGGTTCTTAGCCTTTCAATGCTTGTCTTGTCTTTATAAGATCTTATGTCAGGTTTATTTCATGTTTGTGGGGTAATTTATTTTTGTTTCTAATCCTTTTCATATTTGTTAATACTGGATTTTCGATTATCTCACATTTGTTAATACTCGGTTAATAATGGGTTATTAATTTCTCAATCGAATTTTTTTGTTGGGTTTTGAGTATTCTCTTGTTCTTTCTCTTTTTTCAGCGTTTGTCAATGTGGAGTTGTTTTGGTTTACAGGGTTATTTGTTTGTCTATATCTGAATTTGGGTGATTTACGTCTCAAGAATGTGTACCATGTGCAAATCCAAGGACCAATCAAGATAGGGTTCTGCAGACCGTGGTGATACTTAATAGTTGGCTAAATAAATTCTAAACAATTCATTTTCCAGGAATGATCAATCCAAAGCTGTTAGAATACTTAACGTAAAGTGTTCAGAAATATCAGCCCAGAAGTCTATCAGGGTGATATCCGCGTTTGTCAATGCCAGACTGTTTTGGTTTACAGGGTTATTTGCTTTCTTATATCTGCAGAATCTGATGGATATTTAATAGTTGGCTAAATAAATTTTAAACAATTCTCATTTTCCAGGAAAGATCGGCCGACCGCTATGAAAATACTGAGCAATGAACTTCAAAAGTTCAAAATTATCAGTGCCAAAGTCTACATAGAGCTTGCAGAACTGATTACATTGGATAACTTCAGGTGATGTTTGTTTTACTGTGTATATTTTACTGCCTGCTTGAATATTTTCTTTTTTTGTAAAGTCTAACCTAAATTTCCGGTTATACATGTAGGGAAAATGAGCAGTTTAAACACTATAAGGATACACACTCTCAACGAATTGCTATGTTTCGAGCCATTGAAACAGCTGTACTATCCAACCCTATGATCCACCCTAAGTTGATGTTTCCTAGAATTATTTCTTCGAGGCTTATAGACCTCATTCATCAAAGGTTCTGCCTCTCTCTCCCGATTCAATCATTAAGACTTGATCCAGGTTTAAAACTTCTCTGAAAGATATATATCTAATGTGAATTTTTTCAACAAGCAATAGCTTAGCTGCATGCCGGATTATTTACATTTGCTGGATGCATTGTTCACATTGATTATCTAGACATTATGTCAACTATTGTAGCATCCAAGCCCACTTCTGGATTTTATAATTATTTCTTGACATTTGACAGGAAGGTTCAAACTTGAATCTCATATAACTTCTAACAACCATCTGATGCATTTCTATGTGTCTGCGATTTTCTTCAGTCTTAATTGGCAGCATACGTTTTGCAAAACCCCTCAACCTAATCCTGTTGTCAGAACATTGTTTGTTGATCACACCTGTGGACCTTCAAGTGGAGCTCTAACTCCATCTCCAGTAAACAATCCTTTTATGGGGTCAATTCAAAATGTGGGGACTTTTCCTTGCACTGCTATGCAAGATGTGAGTCACCAATTTGATTAGTATCATGATTATCTGCTTCGAGTTTGTCCACCATTTGAATGTGCATCAATCATCTGCTGAGCTAGATTTGTATCTGCCCTTTTGTTTGAATAAATTTTTACTCTGATTGGTCACAGCAATATCAACCTGAAGTTGGTCCTGCTGCTCGTAATCCTCCAAGATGGTCAGCAAATCCTAGCCATCCTGTACAACATGCTGCAGTAGCTTCCGGTGCAACTTGTTCTGTTCCACGTCCAAATGCAGGTTAGATGGTTGAGATCCTGTAGAATCTGATAATTGATAGTCCTTGTAGAAAAAGCGCCGGTATTCTTGGATGTTGAGAATTGGAGCATACATGCAAGCACAAATGAACATCTCAGTAATTGAATCTGAATAATAGCTTTGACTCCTTGTTGGTTGACAGCGTTGGTTGAAAAGAAAAGGAATGGTAAACGATGTTTGATTCTACTGTTTTCTTCTTAATGATCTCAGGTGCTTTGCTGCAAAACCATAGTACTCTCCCAGCATGCAGTAGCGGAGTTCTGCTTGATTTGGCTGATTCCAAACATGTGACGGAGAGATCCGGGGCTGATCAGGTTGATGATGCATGTAACATCATTACTACTAAATTTTTTGCTCATGATTTTGTTGGGTAAAGAAACTTTCAACATATAATACCATAATACCATAATAAATCATCAACATATAATACCATAAAATGGTATTGTGGTATTATATAAATCATCAACATATAATACCATAATCAAAGGCATAGCTTGGTCAACTTTGTAGTATTGGTTTGGATCAACATTGCTCCTAGTAAATCCAAGCTTCATCAAATAGCTATCAACAATGCAAGCATACCAAGCCCTAGGGGCTCGCTTCAAACTGTAAAGAGATTTCTTCAATTTGCACACGATTCTTCTTGTCATGCTCCTCAAAACCCGGTGGTTGCTCCAAGTATACTTCTTCCTTGAGTATGCCATGTAGAAATCCATCTGATGAAGTGTCCATCCCTGAGTAGCCACTCTCAAAACAGATAGAGAGATTTCTTGATACTTTACTGCCTATCTAATTTCCATGATAAAATTACTACTGCCTCCCAACAGCTATAGTAACAGTACAGACCCAAATAAGCATAGTAGAAGACCAAATTCTGATCAAATAATAGAGGTCTCTAACCTTAAGATTCCAGTTAAGAGTATGGACACCAAATAATAGACCATACAGTCAACATTAGCTTCCGTGTTTAAACATGGGATGAGACCACCCATCTCAACCATCCATTCATGCAACGGCAAGAACTCTACACGACTACTTGTTTTAAGTCCTTTGCACTCAAACCTAGTCATCTACATTCTCTGTCCAGCAGACTTCTTGTTATAAGTCCTCTGCACCCAAACTTAGTTATCTACATTCTCTGTCGAGCAGACTTCTTGTTATAAGTCCTCTGCACCCAAACCTAGTCATCTACATTCTCTGTCCAGCAGACTTCTTGTTTTAAGTCCTCTGCACCCATCACCACATGATCAGAGTATTTGGTAGCTTGGTACTTCAGCCTTTGGGTGGTGGCCACGGGTGGAATTCAATAATTTTTGGTGCAAGACCTTTGGCATAAAGCCTCTCAGGCTCCCAGATCATTGAAGTGGAGCACAATGTCTTTGGCCCAAGACCTTTTGTCTCTGGACAAAGAGCTTCTGTTCATCCTATTGCAGTTTCTAAATGAAAGAAAGTACTAAGAAGCAGCTCACGTGTGAGTCTCTGCACTCTACCCTTGAATAATTTATTTCAGTCTATTAATCGATTTTGCAAATGTCGCTTGTGAATAATGGTCTAATTTTCCTTGGCACGCATGACCCAGGTTGGAGAAAGAATCCGGTATTTACTTCAACCTGGATTTCTTTAAAGAACTTTTGATGACCGGAAAATACGATGAGGCCGAGAACTACTTGTTGGGCTTTACCAAATTTGGGGACAACTATCATTCTGTTAAGATAATCTTTGCGATAAGGAAATAGAAGTATCTAGAAGCACTGGACAGGTATGAATGAACTCTCATTTCATTTTTCCGGCTTACAGTGACGATTGAGAGACCTTACTGGGTTTTTGGTACTTATGAATTTTGGGTTATTGCATTTATGGTTATTTCATCTTTGTGAATGCATTTGTAACGGTTTGTGAATGACAGGGGATAAGTTTATAAAGTTTCTGGTATTTTTGCTGGGTTTATGCTTTTGTTGTATCTGTCAATGGCATTGCTTGGTTGGGGTTTGTGCTTAACACTTCCATGACCGTAGAACTTCCATGAACGTAGATGATGTTTGATCTATTTGGTTACATACACGGAAAACGACCAGGACACTGTTTGTTGCAAATTGCAATCCTTCATATGTTGCAAAGATCAGGTCCATGATGAATTGCCGAGTCCTTCTGGTTTTAGGAATTTTCGGGTACTAGCTTTGTTCATGGTTCGACTTTTTTAATGTGTGAATGCTGCACATTGTGTATTTTCCTTACATTTGTGAATATGAATCTATTGTGGTATCAGCAGTTCAATCTCAGAGGTTAGGTTGTTGGGCTGTCGGAGTATTTGTATTAAATACAATTATGTTGAATCACAGAGTTTGATTTTTTTGGGTGATTCAGAGTGATACTTGATCATTAGCAAGTGTTATGATCTTTGTCTACAGGGTTCTTAGCCTTTCAATGTTTGTCTTGTCTTTATAAGATCTTATGTCATGTTTATTTCATGTTTGTGGGATAATTTATTTTTGTTTCTAATCCTTTTCATATTTGTTAATACTGGATTTTCTATTATCTCACATTTGTTAATACTCGGTTAATAATGGGTTATTAATTTCTCAGTCGATTTTTTGTTGGGATTTTGAGTACTCTTGTTCTCTCTTTTTCAACGTTTGTCAATGTTGAGTTGTTTTTGTTCACAGGGTTATTTATTTGTCTATATCTGAATTTGGGTGATTTATGTCTCAAGAATGTGTACCATGTGCAAATCCAAGGACCCATCAAGATAGGGTTGTGGTTGACACTTAATAGTTGGCTAAATAAATTGTAAACAATTCATTTTCCAGGAATGATCGGTCCAAAGCTGTTAGAATACTTAACGTAAAGTGTTCAGAAATATCTGCCCAGAAGTCTATCAGGGCGATATCCACGTTTGTCAATGCCAAACTGTTTTTGTTTACAGTGTTATTTGCTTTCTTATATCTGCAGAAACCGATGGATACTTAATAGTTGGCTAAATAAATTTTAAACAATTCTCATTTTCCAGGAAAGATCGGCCCACTGCTATGAAAATACTGAGGAATGAACTTAAAAAGTTCAAAATTATCAGTGCCAAAGTCTACATAGAGCTTGCAGAACTGATTACAACTGATTACATTGGATAACTTTAAGTGATGTTTGTTTTACTGTGTAGATTTTACTGCCTGCTTGAATATTTTTTTCTTTTTGTAAAGTCTAACCTAAATTTCCGGTTATACATGTAGGGAAAATAAGCGGTTTAAACACTACAAGGATACACACTCTCAACGAATTGATATGTTTTGAGCCATTGAAACAGCTGTACAATCCAACCCTATGATCCACCCTAAGTTGATGTTTCCTAGAATTATTTCTTCGAGGCTCATAGAGCTCATTCATCAAAGGTTCTGCCTCTCTCTCCTGATTTAATCATTAAGACCTGATCCAAGTTTAAAACTTCTCTGAAAGATATATCTAATGTAATTTTTTTCAACAAGCAAGAGCTTAGCTGCATGCCGGATTATTTACATTTGTTGGATGCATTGTTCACTTGATTATTTAGACATTATGTCAATATTGCAGCATCCAAACCCACTTCTGGATTTTATTATTATTTCTTGATATTTAGCAGGAAGGTTTCACCTTGAATCTCATATAACTTCTAACAACCATCTGATGCACTTCTATGTGTCTGCGATTTTCTTCAGTCTTAATTGGCACTGGCAGCATATGTTTTGCAAAACGCCTCAGCCTAATCCTGTTGTCAGAACATTCTTTGTTGATCACACCTGTGGACCTTCAAGTGAAGCTCTAATTCCATCTCCAGTAAACAATCCTTTTATGGGGTCAATTCAAAATATGGGGACTTTTCCTTGCACTGATATGAAAGATGTGAGTCACCAATTTGATTAGTATCATGATTATCTGCGTTGAGTTTCTCCACCATTTGAATGTGCATCAATAATTTGCTGAGCTAGATTCGCATCTACCCTTTTGTTTGAATAAATTTTTAATCTGATTGGTCACAGCAATATCAACCTGAAGTTGGTCCTGCTGCTCATAATCTTCCAATATGGTCAGCAAATCCTAGCCATCCTGTACAACATGCTGCAATAGCTTCCGGTGCAACTTGTTTTGTTCCACATCCAAATGCAGGTTAGATAGTTGAGATCTTGGAGAATCTGATAATTGATAGTCCTTGTAGAAAAAGCGCCGGTGTTCTTGGATGTTGAGTATTGGAGCATAGATGCAAGCACAAATGAACATCTCAGTAACTGAATCTGAATAATATCTTTGACTCCTCTTGTTGGTTGCAAAGAAAAGGAATGATAAACGATGTTTGATTCTAGTGTTTTCTTCTTAATGACCTCAGGTGCTTTGCTGCAAAAACGTAGAACTCCCCCAGCATGCAGTAGTGGAGTTCTGTTTGAGTTGGCTGATTCCAAACATGCGACAGAGAGATCCGGGGCTGATCAGGTTGATGATGCATGTAACATCATTACTACTAAATATTTTGTTCATGATTTAGTTGGGTAAAGAAACTTTCAACATATAATACCTTAATACTGTAATAAATCGTCAACATATAGTACCATAATACCATAAATGGTATTATGGTATTATATAAATCATCAACATAGAATACCATAATCAAAGGCATACCTTGGTCAACTTTGTAGTAGAGTTTTGGATCAACATTGCTCCTAGTAAATCTAGGCTTCATCAAATAGCTATCAACACAAGCATACCAAGCCCTAGGGCTTGCTCCAAACTGTAAAGAGATTTCTTCAGTTTGCACACGATTCTTCCTGTCATGCTACTCGAAGCCCAATGGTTGCTCCAAGTATACTTCTTCCTTGAGTATGCCATGTAGAAGTGTAGTCTTCGAATTGTTAAATTGTGATATGTTCTATGCTTAGAGCAGTTTACTTCTTTTCTTCTTATTAGCCACAGATTAGCAATCACATCAACATAAAGTAAAGTGCAGATAGAACATTGAAATATCGACAAAAAACAAGCCAAGACAAGAGACTCAAGATGTGGTGGCTAGCCAGGGACAAAACCCAATGCGGGGAAACCCTTTAATCAAATCTTCTTTTATCTTCAATAGTTCAGCAGAGAGAAATAGTACAAAATTAGAATTCTGTAATTTTATATCAGCAGCAGCAAACCCTAGATCAACAAAGTCAAACTTGGTCAAACGAATTGAAATTGACCTCTAATATGTTTGGTCAATTTCTAGTCAACTAGCCCTTGAACACCCTGAAGAAACAGCCTTTGAACAACCCTGAAAACGCAGTCAAACTGCAGTTGAGTGAAGTCAACTTGTTGCCCCAAACTAGGGCAGTCAGCACAGGTCAAACCAGAGGTCAGATCACCTTGGTTTTCATGCCAAAATCTACGGCCTGCCTAGGAGAGGTAGCCGCACCAAATTCGCATTCCTAGATGGTCAACGCTGGTCAAAGAGATGTCCTGCAGCCTTTACGTCCTTCTTCATGCGTCTGCCTTGCCCTACTGTGTCTTCTTTTCCAACCACACGCGTGAGAGAGAGAGAGGCTCCTTTGATGCGTAGGAGAGAGAGAAGATGAGTGATTGGATGAGTTCCAAATGACTCAACCTCTCTTCTATTTATATGAAATGCTGGGCATGTGTGCCAGACACTTAGCTGTTGGTCGACCTTGACAATTTGTCAAGTAATTAGAAATAAATTCATATCTCCATAAATACTTATCGGAATCGAATGATCTTTAGATCAATCCTACACCTCTTAATGAGAGGAATCTAGGAAAAATATCAGCAGCCATAAATGAGGTGACCCACATGGAGTTTGGCCCTAGTTGCCAATTTTAACACTCCCTCTCAACTAGGGAGAACTCCATTTGCAATCCGTCTGATCGTCACTACTATCTATCCATCAAATGCACTGCCCTGCACAGCTTGATCCCTGCTCTGCTTTTCTTTGCTTTGCTCTGTTCTTCTCTGCTCGAACTATGAAGAAGAAGAAATGATCGAGGATGTATCATACCATTCTCCACTGACCCGAAGTTAGTCTCAGAGTGTGTACGACTCTCACCGATCCCAGATCAGTATCATTGATCTCAAATCAATGGAGGTCATCCTAGCATAGGGAGTATGGTAGATACAACGATGCATCCATTGATAGTACTACTATGGTCCCTAACCTCATTTCCTTGCTTATTGATCAGATAAGAGGTACTTCCCATGAGTCCCAGACTGCATGGCTAGGACGCCTCGACAGGAGAACTAATCATCCTGTCCACAGGAGAACGAATCATCCTATCCAATGGATGCCACGGAGGACTAATCATCTTGGCCCACATGAGAACTAATCATCCTATTCCATAGTTGCCACGGAGAATGAATCATCTTGGCCCACAGGAGAACTAATCATCCTGTTCCATAGTTGCCACGGAGAACTAATCATCCTGGTTCACAGGAGAATTAATCATCCTTTTCCACAGTCGCCACAAGGTGTCACAGGGGAAGGTTGAACCTTTTACCGTGTACATAGTGCACCACCAGGGGATGGTGAGTCGCCTTGTGGTCACATGTCGCTCCAAGAAGTACCCCACGCCCCGCTGGAGCTCCTAGAGCTCAATACATCACACTCAATCCTCATAAGAGGGTCTCTGAACAACAAGAAGTTGTTCTCGAAAACTCAAGAATTTCACCTTTCCTAGGGGTTTTGTCAAAATGTCGGCGACCTGTTCATCTGTACCAATATGTTGGAGCCTTATTGCTTCCTGCTGCACCATATCTCGAATATAGTGGTACCTGATATCGATATGCTTGGAGCAATCATGGAATATAGGATTCTCTGATAAACTAATCCCGCTCTAGTTGTCACACAGGATCACGGTGGTATCCAATGTAAATCCAAACAACTCACTGAAGAGCTTTTGCAACCAGACTGCCTCACAGGAGGCCATACTAGCAGCAATGTACTCTACCTCAATGGTGCTCAAAGACATCGACTTCTGCTTCTTGCTCATCCAGGATATCGAGGTAGATCCCAAAGAGAAACAACACTCAGAAGTGCTCTTTCGGTCCACCACACTGCCTGCCCAATCAACACCGGTATATCCAAGTAGTCTCACATCTCCGGCAGTGTATCTCAACCCATAAGTAATTGTGCCATGAAGATATCTCAACAGATTCTTGGCACCAATCCCTTGTGTGTGGTGAGGCTGAACCATATGTTGACTCAATGTGTTGACTACAAAGCATATATCCGGACGGGAGTTCACCAAGAACATCAATGCTCTGACGAGTTGACGACACTCGGTAACATTTCATAAAACAGGTCCGACAACACTACCACTTAACTTCTTGAAGTCAAGCTCCATCGGGTTAGTTACGGGCTTGCAGTCCACCATACCTAATCTCTCCAATATCTTCACCACATATTTTCCTTGAGATAGGAAAATCTCCCCTGGCTTCTGCCAGATGTCTAGTCCTAGAAAATAGTGCATTAGTCCTAGGTCTTTCATCTAAAACATCGTTTTTCATGATAGACTCATATTCCTCGTTCATAGCATCCTTCCATACTTGATGCTTGACAACTTCTGTGAATGACGAAGGCTCATTTTGGATGATCGTGCTCATGATGGTCAGGTATCCCTGATACCTGTTCGGCTTCTTACATTCACGGAAGGTACCTCTGGGTGCAATGTGTCCTTCAACATCATCAAGTGTCCCCCTAAGCCATGAAGGCCTCTTCCTAGAAGAGGAAGGCTCTTGCAAAGGAGGATCAATAGGATCCATAGGTTCTTCCACAACAGGCATCGTCTCATCTTCCTTTTCCTTCAGTTCCCTGGTGTCAGCTTCTTTAGAGTAGGAAGATCGTCAACTTTGCTAAGAGCCATATCTTCGTCAAAGGTGACGTCATTGCTAATTTCGACTTCCCTTTGACCAACCACATAGATTCTATAGCCCTTAGTATTTTCGCTCTAGCCCACGAAGATTCCTTTCTTTCCAGATGCACCCAATTTATTCCTTTTCTCCTTTGGCACATGAAAATATACAGGACTTCCAAAAATTCTAAAATGAGATACGTCAGGTTTCTTACCAGTGAACATCTCTTCGGGAGTCTTGGAACCCAATGCTTGATGAGGGCATCGGTTTAGTACATATATGGCCGTGTTTGCAGCTTCGGCCCATAGAAACTTCGGAAGTCTTTGATCATGGAGCATAACATGGACAACTTCCACAATCTCATAGTTTTAAAACTCCGACTCCGACTCCGACTCGGCCAAGGATCGACTCTGACTCCGACTCTGAAACGGTAATGACTTGGCCGACTCTATTTCAATGACTCGGTCATTGTGAAAAGTACATTAAATATTTATTTTTTTATAAAAAAACATAATTTTAAAGATTTTAAACATAGTTTTAAAGATTTTCATTTTATGTTTCCAAACACACAGCATTATAATATAGATGGAAGACAACATATGATCAAAGTAGGCTCATGAACCAATCCATTATATCAAAATGGTACCCAATGGCAATACATAGTCAATTGTCATACATGATCAAAGACTCAAAACAAAAAACACATAACCAAGGAGGCTAGAAATGGCCTCTACAACAAAAGTAAATTGTGATGGTGACCAGACTCCAGTACTAGTACTACTGGCTAGTAGCTACTGCCAGAGGAGCCAAGATCATGTTGATCAATCTCTGGATCATCATCATTAGAGTCAGACAGGGGGCCCCATGGCTCCTCCTCATCATCATCATCTCCAACTGCAACTGTAGAAGTGGTACCACTAGCAGGCTGTGCAACTGCAACAGATGCAAGCTGAGATAGAGTAGATATGCGGCTGCGCTTCTGTCGTGGCTGAGCAGAGGAAGCACCTACAACTAGAGTCCTTACTGGTTGTGAGACTGAGGCTAGTGGATTGGGATCTGCATTCAACTGAACAGCATGTTCAAGTTCAACTGATGTATCGATATCTAAATCTAAATCAAGATCCTCATCAGGATCAAACTCTGCTGGACGACTCTCCACTACCCAATCTGATGTTGGATCAATGTCTTCCAACACAATGGGATCTGAATCAGGTGTTTTGTTCAACAAATGGTTTCGTCTGAGTCGGAGGTTGTATTGGACATAAACTAGATCGTTTAACCGTGATCCAAACGGTTTCTCTTCTTTGTGTGAATCCTCTCAAAGATAGACCAATTGCGCTCACACCCAGATGCACTGCAAGTTTGACCCAAAATGCGAATTGCAAACCTTTGCAATTCAGGACAATGGCCACCAAAGGCCTCCCACCATTGTGTTGCAAAAAACATAGGAGTGTAATGAGTTAGCTCAACAAAATTACAAATTATATCTAACTTTCAAATTATAAACGGTTTAACAAACTCGAAAAAAAAAGAAGTAAAACTATTAAGAAATTGAAAATTGAAATTTTTGTTTACCTGGCTCATCTGCTTTTCTTGCAATCTTTGCTAGGTTCTTCCCAAAGGTACCTGATGCATCGCTGAAGGTTGTGACCTGTCGGTGTATCTCCAGCTGATCAGACTCCAATGGGATGATGCGATCATGCAATCAATTAGTCATCTCTGACCTCCCCCCTCAAACCTCCCGAGTCCTTAGCTCTATAATGATACCGTGGGTTCAAAAAATACCCAGCTGCATGTATAGGGTGATGGAGTTGATTGTTCCATCTTTCATCAATGATTGCCCAAATGGGCCCATACTTTGCCAC
>APFE030521252.1:10105-26146 GCA_000404065.3 Pinus taeda | reverse complement strand
ACATCACACAATACCTCGTCGGTGAATGGTTTGATGCTATAGGGAAGGCGGCACTGCTGGCGAACTTTGAGATCTCGTCCTTCATGAAGCCACCCGATATTGTATGGTTGTGGGTGTGGTGTAGTTGGTAGGCCCCACCGCTTCACGACCTCTGCTGAAATCAGGTTCTTTTGGCTGCCACTGTCGACAATGAATTGTAGCGGTGAACCCTTCACCCACATCTGTGAGTGGAAAAGACGTTCCCCCTCCTCTGGCTCTTCGGGCTCATTCTTTTGGATTTTGGTAGTGGCAACAGTGGCGCTGGGATCTGCATCAATGATCTGCTTCCCTTTGCCATTCTCCTTGTTGGGTTCTGGCTCAGGGTCTGAACATGTATCTGATTCAGAAGCCTTCAACTCAGCCACCAGCGACTGCTTGGTCCGACACTCACTTATGTTATGAGTGGGACTCTTGTGGAACTCACACCACTTTCCTGTGTCCTTCTTCAGCTTCGTGGTGTTGTTCTTTTCTTTCGACGGGTTGTCTTGGGTCACCCTGCCTTGGCTTTGTCCTTTGGGCTTCGGATTTACAGATCCAAAGTCTCGCTTCTTTTGCTTGAACTTTTGCTCGATTTTGACAGCGTATCGGTATGCTGTGTCAAGTGAGGAGATGTTCAAGAACTCCATCTCTTCCTGGTTGTATCTATGTAGGCAGCCGCAGTATTTGAGTACCAGATGCAGCTCAGAATCTTTGATACCCAACTGTGTGCGAAGGGTATGAAAAATGTTTGTGAACTCTGGCACATCTTGGTCCCGTCCCTGCCGCAGTGTGGTCCACTTGATGTATTTGTCCTCATAGCTTTTGACAGGGTAGTGTTGCTCCTTGATGGCATCTTGGAATGAATCCTAAGTGGGTGCGGCTGAAAATAATGAGCCTGTGCTTTCATCCTTCTGGTCGCAGTAGGTTTCCCACCAGTTCTTGACGTGGGGGGTTGCTTTGAGAAGGGCGAAAACAATCTTTTCTCGACTTGAAAATTCATGAACAGAAAAATACCCTTCAAGCAGATTTAACCATTTATCTACCGCATCTGCATCTATCTAACCCTCGAATATGGGGATTTCAAAATTAACTTGTACCTTAAAGGGTGTGGCGTTTCCAGAGTAGCTGCTGGAAGCCAATGCGTCACCTCTAGATAGCCGCTGAAGAATCTGCGCAAAGTTATCCATCATCGCGTTCCTTTGCCACTCGAGGGCTTCTTCGAGCAAGATTTTGATAGGATCTCCCGCCCCCTTGTCTTTATTCTCATCTTCCATGGGAGGCCGTCGGGATTTGTGAGGCTGGTCTTGCAAAGGTTTGACCAGTTCAAGCCCTAACTCCTTATATCCTGACCTCGTTAGGGACATGCAAAGAAAAAAGAGAAAAAGCAGACCACTCTGATACCACTGATCCGGATTTAAACTGGAACGCAATAAAATACAGAGATAACCATATACACAAAGATGTAGTGGAAATAATACTTCATTTCATTAACTGAAAATATCGAAATATGCTTACAACCAGAAATGGAAAGAAACCAGCTAGGGTGATGGTAGCTTATCTCTGAGAAGGGATGTGGTTGCTACATGCCTCTGAACTGTCTTGAACTGTGTTACAATGAGGTTCGAAGGCCTATTTATTATTGAGAAACAATGGAAAACCCTTTACATTCCAAAACCTAACCCTAGAAGATGAAACACCAAATTGTGGGCCCCATTTTGGGGTAAATTGGTACATCAATTTCCTGGGGTCGTAACTTTGGCATACGATCTCCGTTTGACACGTAAGATAGCTCGTTAGAAAGATATATCCAAGAACTACCACTGTCAGAAGGCAAACATTAGTCCATGGACCCATGTTGCCCCCAGATTTCCCAAAAACGTCGTGTAGGACCTCAAAACGGCTCCGGAAGTTCAGGACCCAAAAAAACTGCTAAAAATAGTAAATTGTACTACAATTACGAAAATTGAAAAACTGAAAGAGACAGTTGCGAGGGTCCAAATGGGATAGGTGGGTGGCCACCAACATCCACCTGGATCATTGATTCTATTATCTTTATCCTGTGAGGAGGCTTTCTCCAACTGAAATTGGGCTGATATATTTTTCAGGGAGTTCTGTAATTGGTGGGTAGCAATGGCCTTCCTTGTTAATGTGGAGTATATCATATCCCATGTCTGCTTGTGCAGTTCAATCTGGTCAATGGGATGAATATCCCTTGCTAGTTCTTCAAAGTCCACTTTCTTAAAATCTGATGTTGTCCTTGGCTGCTGATTGATTGGCTTGATGAAAGTCATCTGCATTTTCCCCTCTTTGACATCAAAGGCTGACATTAGCCTTGTTTGATTAGTGGGGGTCATATTCAGATAATGTGCATATGTTTGGGCCTTAAGCCTCTCATTCCTAGCCTTGATCTCTTTGTATCTCTCCTTAATATCTTGGTCCTTATCTGCAAGCATTCTGAAGGAAGACACTTCAATACTTTGTTGCCTTTCCAACATCTGAGTTTGTGATGTGGAAGGCTTTGGTATGCCTCCAGATGGAGTGGCAGGGCTGCTCCTATTTCCTTCTGCACTAGTGACCTCTATTGTTTCCTCTATGTATTCCTGTTCAAAGACAGGATTCACTCTTTGTCTTTTAACTTGCCTTGTTTTTGCATAAGCTTGTAAAGTTTCCCTTGCTGAAGTGGTGGCCCCTTCCCTATTTCTCTTTAGATTTTTCTCCTAATTTAGAGGAGTCTGTACAACTTGGGGGGTGCTCATGGTTGTCTCTGGTCTATCTGATTTCTATGGTATGCCTGATTGGTCTGGCACCCTTGATTTCCCTAGTACCTCTGATGATTCTATCTTGGTTGACTGATCTAGCCTATCTGATTGTTCTGGCCTATCTAACTATTCTGGAACCTGTAGGAAAGAATCCTCATCAAGTTGTTTTTCCAGATCAATTAACATGTTTTCCATAGCAACTTCAGTAGTATCCCTGTCCTCTAAAGTGTTTTCCACCCATTGAAATTGGTTGGCATACATTTCTATCTCAGGGATGCAGTGGTGGATATAGGGAGCTATCTTGTTCTTCTACCTTCTTTTGCAAATGAAATCCAAGGGACCATATCTCCATATGAAGCTCTATTTTAGTTTTAATCTCTAAAGTATTAGGTCTACCTCCTTTCCACCTTCTCCGCTATTACAAATAAAGGGACCCAATTGGTATTTGATTTTGAGTTGGGCTTTCTTTTTGGCTTTAACAAAGTTTACCTCATCTAAATTTATTATTTGCCTGTAGTACTCTAGGGAAAATAACCTCATTGGGAGGTATTTAGGTAGTTTGTATGGGGCCATATCATAGCCATAAATCCTAATTTCATTGTGGTTTTGGTACAAGTACCAATCTCCCACCTAATGATTGATGTTTAGATGAAGGACTCTCCGGATTTCAGGATTGATTCTTGGTGGAGGGGTTCCAATGACCATGGTCATCATAGGGTGGACAAAGGAATCAATGAATTCAATGTATGAATAGGTGGTGGGATGTTGATGAATCAATGGGGTCCAGAAGATAACTAATCTTGATTGGCCCTTGGTGTCCAATTTTTGCGAGGTAAGTGAGAATTTTTCGGACTAGTAATATAGGAAAAGGTGATACAAGACCGAGGAGTATTTGAAAACTCTCTCATTACTCATTCTGAGGAACTGTTCATGCATCTTGTCAACTATGAACTGAGCATAGTCATATATGAAAGCAGGAGGTTGTCCTGGAGTGTATATGGACATGAAAGCTAAAATAATCTCATTAATATATTCACTGGTGGTATAACCCAGGACCCTAGATATCATATCTACAATACTTCTACCCCAAGGAGAAAATAAAGTTGTTACATATGGGGGGGGTGTCTTTGGGGGTATATTTCTCTTCTACGATGAAGGTTTGGATTATTTGGGCCAATCTTGCAGGGCTGAGTTTGGGATATAAGTCCAACAGGTCTCCAATGGAGAGGGGATTCAAGTTTTGGCTAGGCTAGAGTTGTAGCATCTCATTTAAAGATTCAGCAACGATAGTGAAAAGTATGGCCTTATTAGGGGACATGACTGTTGTTTGGCTGGGGACATAGTTGGCATGGCAATAATGTACAATTTCTAGGAAAATGTGGACTTTGGGGAACTGGTACTTAAGAAAATTATACTCCCACAAACCAATTTCATTAGCCTAGTTCAAGTATCTATCCCTACTTTGGCAGTATAGTTTGAGCGGGGATTCATGGACAGTGGTGTCCTTTATCTGGAAATCCTTATCAGCCAGGGAAAGGTGGTCCAGGTCTAAATGGGCTCTACAGATGGGTCTCATATCCATGGCAATTGGGGAAGACATTCTCAATTCTTGTGGATTTGAGAATGGGGGTGATAATTTGCAGTGTTTTTAGGGCAATGGCGTTTAACACAGAGTGGGTGTAAGTCCTTAAGCTTCTTTGATTAATTTTTATCTTTTAACTAAGAAAACTCATTAACTGGTTTTGAAATTGATAGGGTTTCTCAATTAATTGTGGCTTAAATACCTGCAATTGAGGTAAACTGGCTCTGAATAGGGTGGTTGGCAATTGCAAATGGTTGAAAGGGATCTGTGTAGGTTGCAAGTTTGTCTGAGCATCTTTGGAGTGCAACTGGGTGTGGGTTGACAGCTTCAAAAGTTTGCAAATGACGTGCATATGCGCAGAGGTTTTACCATTAAAATTTTAGAAAAAAAATGATTTGGGGCTTTTGGCTTTTATGTGGGGAAAAATTAGTTTTGGCGAGTACGGGGGTGAACAGTGATGGTTTTCTCGCGTAGTAGGTTTGCGGTAAATGGTTTCTATCGCACCGCTTACGGGTGCTCAGTGGTATTGGGGAGAGGTCGCCCGATGCCACTCATCGGCAGACACATAGCATCGAGGGCTGGTGGCAAAACCACTTTTTCGGGTGGGTATATTTTGGCAGATGGGTTGGCCCAATATGGATAAGGGCCGTCAAATGTGGGGGAAAGCGATCGCAAAATGATCAGACAGGGAAACTACACATAGCGTAGTGGGGGGCCTGACGAGCGATTAAGTGCAGCGGTATTGGGTTAATGACGAATTAAGGCAAGATTATGCCATAGGGGCGATTAACGAAGGCTTTAATCAGGGTTAATGATTGAGGGTGGTATTTTAATATTTTTGAGGGATAAGGGGTAGTGATATAGTTTATATTTAAACTAAGGGGTGGGTTATTTTATATATAGGAGCTATTATAGTATAAATATATTAATATATTAATATCATATATAAAATATTATATATATACGGAAAATGGGTTTTCATCGCGATTTAATGTAATAAAATTAGTAATGAATACAAATGGGCGAAAAAGGGACACAACAATAAGTAAATGCTCTTTTTGTGAATTTTGATGTTTTCACATATTAACATTAATACTAAGGGTAATGTGTTTTTGTGGGGTTTTTGGGAAAAAAAAAAAAGGTTTTCCATGGGGCTGATTACTTTCCCTAGGCAAATAGTGTTTTAACCTTAGGAAGAGGGGTTTTATTGGGGAAATGATGGGGAATAGAGGGAGATGGGAATTTAGTACTTGATAGCCATGAATCACTGAGCCGAGGGTTCGGTCCCTCCAAAAGTCAGAGAAATGCTCTGAGCCTCTTTGACTTAAAGGTTTTAAGTACTTTGAGCTTATTTATGGGAAATTAGTAAAGTAAAGGGGTGAAATGAATGGAGGAAGTTAATTAATTGACTTCTTAAACCTTATGCATGTTTAATTGCCCATTCACATTTGAAACACATGTTGAAAGATGATAAATGTGCTTTTGTCTAGTCAATCATCATGCTTCTACAACCTTTATTCTACTTACCCATCTACTCATCCTACCATTTTTACTTCACTTTATTAGGGTGCATTTGAGCTAGAAAACCCTCATCAAACATTTTTCTTTCTCTTTACATAGTAAAGTAACTAAATCTAACCTTATTACATCCAAGGGCTCAGATTAAACAGTTTAGCTCGTTTTATTTACTCTACCTATCTAATGATCTACCAATATAAAACAGTTTGGTTAGATTTTATTCTCTAACTATCAACATGAAATTTCAAGCATGACATAATCAAGATTAAATAGTTTGATTACCATGGATTGTGGCATGAATAACAAGTTGCACACAATCATTATTATGCATATAAGTAAATAGTGGTGGCATTTTTTCTTGCTCACTTTCATGGTCTTTTTTCTTTTCTTGGGGTTCATATTTTTCACTTTTTTTGGACCTTTTATTCTTATTCTTTTTGTCCTTTGATTATTCTTTTAGGACATACCCTCTTTACATTTTTTATTTTTCAATATGGAAAACATTTGTAGAAAGCAAAGGTATCTACATATTACAAGCTTTAATCTTAGTCATTCAAAAAGTATGACTCCTATTGGTGTAGGAACCTAACAGTGGCTCCACTTGGGGATGGCATTTCTTGGTGAAATGTCAAGAACTTTGTAGATACCTTGCAACCTTTCCCTTTTATGCTTCTGTATTATTACTAATTATGACAATAAACTTTTAAAGCTTAGGGCCTTCTCTCTGGGCTTCAACTTCAAAAATCACCATCCAATCAACTCTAGACTTTTGAAAGTAAAGTATGTACAAATGACCAGTGAAATTAGTAACTAGGTTCAATATAGTGTTTGAGCATTCGACCATTCACTGGTCCTCCTTCTGCTTCTGTGCCATCCATATCTCTGAGGAAGAAAGCATTATTACCTCTGAAAGCATAAATGATATATGGGCCTTTCCATAGGAAATCAAATTTCCCATGTTTACCTTTATATTCTCTCCTTGAATCCCATTTTAAAACTTTGTATCCTAGGTAAAGATCTTCAACCTTAGTCCTTTTATCAAAATTCGTTTTGATCCTTTCCTGCACAACTTGATATCTGATGTACACTTCTTCCCTGGTCTACTGCAACTAATTTGTTTGATTGATTCTTCTTTGGATGTCATTTGGTTCAACCTGCAATTCTTGGATTAGCTTCATTACTGGTGTCCCCAAGGAAGATGGGAAAACAACTTCCATTCCATAAACTAATTGATAGGAAGAAGTACCAATTGATTTCTTTGTGGTTAGCCTATCTTCCCACAAGGCATTTACTAGCTTTTTATTCTATGTTTTCTTGTTACCCTCTAACAATTTTTTGATGATATTTACCAGACTTTTGTTTGAGGATTCTGCTAGTCAATTTCCTTGGGGGTAATAAATTGTGGAATGGCCCAGGGTTATATGATACTTACTACAAAAATATCTGATTTTTCTAGATTTGAAAGTTGTTGCATTATTAGTGATGATTTTGGTTGGGCACCCAAATCTAGATAGGATTTTGGCCTCAAGGAAGGTTATTATAACAGTGTTAGTGTCTTGCCTTGATGGTATGGCTTCTATCCATTTGGTAAAATAATCTGTAGTAGTGAGGATCCATTTGTGTTGGATAGAGGAAGGTGGGTGGATTTCACCAATGAAGTCAAGACCCCATTGTTGAAAAGGTGCTTCAGTAGAGATTGGTTTTAGGGGCAGGGATAAAATCTTTTTCTTTCCTTAAAAAAATTGACATTTATGACAAGAGGTTGCATATTTCTTTACACCTTAAAACAAAGTAGGCCAATAGAAACCGGCTCTAATAATTTTGTCAGCAGTGGTTTTCCAGTAAAGATGTCCTCCAAAGTCACTTGCACGAAACTCTTGTAACACTTTGTCATATTCTTCTTTTAATAAACAGTTGAGAATAATACCCTCATGATTCCTCCAAAACAAAGCATTATCTACTATGCAAAATTTTAAGGATTTAATTTTTAAAAGCTTATTTTTGATTCTGGATAATTCAAGAGGAGCTTGTAGATTTAGTAAAACATATATGATGTCAGCATACCATGGTGATTCAATAAAGGCCTGGCTGATTGGTGGAGTTTCCATCTCCTCTCCATTATCCATTTATGCAATAAAATTTATATCTAAGGCCTGACAGTTCGATTCAGCCATGAGCTTGGCTAAACCTTGGCCTTTGATTAACTTCATTGGTTTGATTTCTAGGTCATATTCTAATATCGTAGTGATCCATTTCCCTCTCTTTCCATCTGGACCATACTGAGTTAGGATATCCTTGACTACTGAATTAGGGATATAGGCTATTATATGAGAATATAAAATGTAAACTCTGAAATCTTTGATAACCTTGACCAAAGCAAAGGCTTGCTTTTCCATTATGTTGTATATTAAGGGGGCATCTCTCAGGGCTTTGCTAAAAAAGGCAATATATTGTTCATAACCCTGATCATTTTTCTGCAGTAGAACTGCAGCAATTGTATGTTTTGAAGCAAAGGAAAATAAAATGAAATCTCTCTTAAATTTTGGACTAATCAAGATTAGTGTTTTAGATAAGGCTAGCTTAATGACTTAAAAGGATTTCTTAGCCTCAACGGTCCACTTTATGGTCGAATCGTTTTTCAACATATTGTTCAATGATCTAATTAATTCTGCTAGGATAGAAATAAATCTCCTAAGAAAGTTAATTTTCCCTAAAAAGGATTGTAATTCCCTAATGTTCCTAGGATGTTGTATCTATAAGATGGCTTCTATTCTTGCAGGATCTATTCGGATACCATCTTTTGAGATTATATGGCCTAATAACTTTCCCTCTTCTAAACCAAATAAATATTTCTTGGGATTTAAAGAGATTCCATACTTCCTGCATTTGATGACAACCTGCCTTAGATGATCTAAGTGTTGATTATCAGATTTTGAGAATACAATGATGTCATCTAAATATATTACTAGGAAGTCATGAATTTCCTTGGCAAAAGCTATGTCCATGGCTCTTTGGAAAGTGGCCCTTGCATTCTTCAATCCAAAAGGCATCTTTACATACATGAATGTGCCCCAATGAGTAGTAAACACAGTTTTAGCCTGGTCATCTGGGTGAACTAAAATCTGAGTGTAACCAGAAAACCCATCCAATAATGAGATTCTAGCTGACCCAACTACCCTTTGTAAGATATGTTCCATTTTAGGGAGAGGGTAATTGTCTTTGAGTGAAACTTTATTAAGATTTCTGAAATCAATACAAAGTCTAATCTCACCAGTTTTCTTCCCTGTTGGCACTAAATTTGAAACCCAATCAGAGAATCTGATTGGTGCTATTATCTTGGCCTCATACATCCTTCAGATTTCCTTTTCAATAGAAGGTAATAGGATGGGATTAATCCTCTTAAGCTTTTGTCTGAAAGGTTTCTGGTTTTCTTTTATGGGCATGGTGTGTTGTATGATGTTGGTATCATAGGACTCGAGGTCCTTATAACTCCAAGAAAAGACATATTAGAATTCCTTTAAATAGTTCAAGGTATATCACTTTTTCAATAGGAGGTAATGACTTCGAAATTTTGATTAATTTTGGATTTTCCTTAGTGCCTATGTTACACTCATCTATATCAGATTTTAAAGGTTCCATATTTGGTTTTCTAGGGACATCATTTGAATCAAACAAGTCTTCCAAAGGTCAATCCTTTCGGAAAAAAGTTGTATTTGAGATTAATGACTTCAGAGTCTTCGTTGACTGTTTCGTTAATCTCAACTTGTTTTAGGTTTTCTACATCTGATTTTGCAAATTTAGTGGGATGGAATCTATCTATATTTTCATCTTCTATTTCATCTTTAAAATCAGGATCTAATGTTATGTCAGTATCTATATTACTATTTACAAATTCTTCCTTTAAGGTTAAAAAATTGTTTATCTGTTTGTCATTAGAAAATACTTGCTATTTTTTCAAGTTATTTGGGATAACAGGTCTATGCCTGACCTCAACAGTGTAATGATGTTTAGGTTGAAATGGTAACTTACAAGTGCTAGCAAACATTGCTAAACTATGAGCCTGCATAATATTCTTCCTTGGGATGACTGCAAGCTTAGTTTCTAAAAAAGTATTCATTATTTCTACAAGTGTCCCTCTATAAAAACTTAATCTAGGATCTCTAGTCATATAT
The DNA here is from genome assembly GCA_000404065.3 of Pinus taeda. Lineage (NCBI taxonomy): Eukaryota > Viridiplantae > Streptophyta > Pinopsida > Pinales > Pinaceae > Pinus > Pinus taeda. The sequence goes on along the minus strand of APFE030521252.1, from coordinate 16,097 downwards.
ACAGCCTTGATTTGTTTTATAACTAACTCAGACTCTCCCATAACAGACACTCTTTTGGCTCCTAAACTCCTAACTAGTTTGAGACCTAAAATGAGGGCTTCATACTCAGCCATGTTGTTAGTGCATTTAAAATTCGGTATGTAAGCATGGCCTTCTGAGAGATCATTTTCCAAATTGTATATCCACACTCCTTCTCCTGCTCCTAACTTATTCATTGATCCATCAAATTCAAGGTGCCATAATATCTCATGTTCATACTTTTCACTGTCAGGGGGAAGAAAATTTTCCCTGTCAGCTGCATTTTGATTCTCTTGTTTATTGGAAATCTCTTGAGTTTGGACAGTTTCTTTTTTAGTTGTAACTTCAATTTCTTTTGGTTCTGAAATAATATTGTTTGAAGTGGTTTGTGCTGTGTTTGTTCAACATTATACAAAATAAAAGAATCAATGTCTGACTGCAGGTAGTAGATAGGAAAGTTTTGAGGCCTATCCCAACTACTCACCACAAATTTCATTAGGGTCTCTCTGTACAGATTTTTAGGTTGTCTGAAAATAGAGATTGTGGCATATGACATATCAAGTTGTAAAGACCCTTGGATTTTAGCTCCCCACGATATGGACAATAGCATGCCATATTTAGGTGGGATGTCAGCGACTACTATATCCATGAGAATTCTTTTAGCAAGATATTGTACTAAGGTATAAAACAAGTCTTTAATTAACCCTAGACACTTTATTTGACTAGAGTCAAATGAAAATAAGTCCTTGTAAGGTCTTGTTATGTCTAAGTTTAATCTTTCCATAACTGATTTGGGCTTTAAATTGTGTGAGGCCCCAGAGTCTAACATTGCATTGTGTAAGATTTTATCATGAATTCTAAGGCTAACATAAAAGGGTGGTATCCCTCCTTCTAGTAGTTTGCCATTAATATCAGAACCAAATATAAGCTCAGCTTGATCTTCAAACAAGTTGACAGAATCTTCATTTCCAACAATGTTTAAGGTTTGGTTTATTTGAGACTTATATGTTTCACTTTTAATTAGCTCTATTAAGGGAAATAAAATTTTTTGTTTAGCTACCTCTGGTTCCAAATTCAAAGGCAAAGGGGCTTTTTCTGTTTGAGGACTTGGAATTTTCATAGCAGGAATTGGAATAGGTTGCTCTTCTTTTTCTGCATTTGAGGACTTTTTCTGTGAATTTTCTAATATGGTGTTTGGAGATTTCTCCACTATCTTCTTGGAGGGGATTTAAGTGGATAATTGATCATTAGGGGGTTGGTCATGGGTTATATCTACAATGGTGGGGCCAGGAGAGTTTTGATTTGGTCTAGGGAGAATTTGGAGAGTTTTAGTAACTAGAGCTGCTTTGGTTCTCTTGGGTTTATTTGGCACTGTTTTCTTGATCTAGTAAGGAGTATCAAAATTCTTTTTACTCCTTAAGTTGTATTGTTTGTGTACTTCAAAGATGGAAAAATCATATCCTTGCTTATAATCAAATGATTCTCTAGATTGAGTCTGCAATTGGTGCAGCATATGCAGTTCTTGCTCATCTTGGGTCAAGAAGACAGTTTCCTCATCATCTAATCCCATCAAGTTAATGTGTGTGTCTTGTTCAAGGTCATCTGAATGGGATGTTTCAGCATAGTTTTCCTAAAAGAGAGGCCTAATATTTTGGTCAGGTCCATTCTTTCTAGTATTTTGATTCTGATTCTTTCTAAAGTTTGGATTTCTCACTAGAGGTTCTTGTTGATTATCCCATTGAGGCTTCCTCTCCATATTATATATCATATCCATAATCTTTTTCATAATTTTGGCCAGGACATCTATTTTAAGGTCAGAGGGTGAGGCTTCATCTTTCGCAGATCCTCTCCTTTCATTCCTAACCCTAGCTCTTTTTGCTAACAAATTGGCTTCTACGCTAACTACTACACTTTGCATTTCTTCTAAAGTTTGGGGATTTCTCTCTCTTAGTTGGAATGCCATATCAGTATCAAACCCATCATGAAATTTTATTAATGCTAAGTCAGGTCGGGTTCTAAGATTGACTAATATTGCATTGTATATATTGTTAAATCTAGAGCAATAATCCTAGATTGTTTCATTTGGTCCTCTTTTAATATTTTCGTACTCTGAAAGGATCCACAAAGGGTTCTTTTTCTTTTCCCATCTATTCAAAAACTATTGATAAAATATATCTAGACTATCTATGCTATTAGCAGGTAAAGCTCTAAACCATTTCCTAACATCACCAGCTAGAGTCTCAATAAAAATTCTCATTTAAACATCTCCAATATCAATTTCATGCAATTCAAAGTAGTCTATCATTTTGTTTACATGATGTTGTGTTGTATAAGGTCCTATGCCATCAAATTGGACAATTTTGTTTTGGTAGTCTTGTGGCATGGCACCAACTGGTGCAAGTAACACAAGAGGAGCATATATATTTTCCATGGCTCTAAGTTGGGCAGGGCTATGACTTGGGGTTGAGGTACTTGGAGATGATATAGTAGTTGTTGGAGAACTAGGAGTAATAGGTGATTGATGGGTAATGGTAGGTTGGCAGGGAAGTGAAGGTATAAATGGAGGTGGGGAATGAACTTCTTAGGTTGAAGGGAATAATGGTGAACTAAGGGTAGTGGACACTAGTTCAGAAAGCTTGAGGATCTTATCAGTAGTAACGGATGATTGAGGGGAATTTATAATATACTCATCAATTGATTGGTTTTCTTTTTGGACTTTGAGGTTTGCAATAAACTTTGGATCTAGAACTATGTCATCAAGTGCACTTTCAGACCTGGTTCTAAATAGGGAAAGGTCAAATGACAGATCAAAGGGAAGGTCTTCTAAAAACAACCACTCATCAGGGCATGAATCTACTTTGATTGAAGGTATTGGACTGACAGAACTTTCCTGTCTTTTGGGTCTTCTCTAAATCAAGTTAGGATTATCCACTACTAGGGTAGGGTTTGGATCTGGATTGGCCCTAGTATAGTGAGTCCTCCTTGAAGCTATAATTTCAAGCTTTTCTAATTACTTTCCTTTTTTGTTAAATTTTGTAAACAACTTCTAATAAACCCTTCAAGGGGTTTGAAACAAAGATTTGAAATTTTCTCCAAGGTTTATTAAGACTGAGGATTTGAGATCCCCAGTGGAGTCACCACTATGTTATCACTCAGTTTTTTCCCTAGAAGTTATCAGAAGAAGGAACCAACTGAGGTAACCACAAACCAATCTTTTAGGCTTAGGCTCTAGCCAACCTCAGTCCAAAGAGGGCTCTCTCTTTATAAGTTAACTTTGTTTTTATGGGATTTTAAGCTAGTTCTTAGTGTTCATTGGGGTGTTCATTTTGAATTGAAGGTTGGGTGGTGGAATTCTTGGAGTAGATGGATAGAGCTAGGTCTTCAAGCCATTGGGCTATGGAGTCAACAAATGGATAGCATAACTAGACCAGATCATTAAAGGGAATGTTCACAGGGCAAGCTAGCAAAGCAAAATGCAAATCCTTAGGCCAAATGGATTAAGTAATTCTAACTAGGGTGAAAGGGCACTTAAGAATCCTTGGACCGGGATCAGAATGAAGAACAGAGGGTGTTCATGAACAAAGGGCAATTAAGCATCCTTTTCTATAGACCAAAGGAGAAACTATGGAGGCTAAGGAGTAGTTAAGAATTCCCTAGCTAAGATAGTGAAGAAAACATACAATCATGCATAATAGTCAAGACAGAGTGCATTTAAGCAATTTTTGAAATATCATTCCTTTCTATACATTTAGATTTTAGAAATTTACACAAAAGATAATGGAAAAGACATAAGGAAAAACAAAATTGAACATGGGAGAATACTTATTTGTATTTCAGTTTACACAAGGATCTTGTATAATATCTGATCTTTATTCCTTGATCCAGCAAGCCTGTCTAGTTATTGATACCATAGAATTTTGATTTGAGAGAAAAAGTATATAGAAATGTCTTGGAATCCACCCTACATACTTCAAAATGTGAAGTATTTATGCAAAAATATTTACAAAATATCTCAAAACAACTTGAGACTTAATCTAGGGAATAAGAACATCTTCTTGCATGAAGATAGAGACAGATGTTAAACTATTTCGTGATGTCCCTTTTATTGTGGTGTTTCCAATTGTTTTAGTTAAGTTGGAGCCCTTTAAGCTGACTAATGTTTGTAGCCTTATACGTTGGAATCTTCTTTACTTTTATCTTTCAACTGGTACTCTTTAACCCTGCTACTCTTTGACCCTCCTGCTCTGCTTTTATCTGTTTCACTTGGTTGCCTTCATTTACTGTGTAGTAACTTTATAATGTAAATTTATTACAGTAAATCTGTCATGTTTTGCCACCATTCCACATTAGGCAGTTTTATGTTCATCATCCTTCTGTAGATTTCATCGACCTCTATGTATTTTGTGAAATTTGGCTTATTTAGGAACAAGTGTTTCACCTCATGCTCCAGGAAAAACAAATTTTCAAATGCATCATACAACACTTTGCCTGTAGGAAAAGCTTTAATAGTTGAAGAGCTAGCGTGTTCCTTTGCCAACTTCCTGAGTCTATCACTATAGTCCAGTTGAGGCATTAGCTTGTCATTTATGACCATAGGACTGGGAAGACCCTTCCCCCTCAAAATTTGAAACTTAGCCATGAATCTGTCAATGGCTACCTGCATGTTATGGCATTTCTCTTCTAGGTTAAGCATAAGGTTTCTTTTGGAAAGAACCTCCCTAATCTCCAGAGTGGCCTCAGTCATATATTCTATGTTAAGCTCATGGAGCTCATATCTATTCTTGCTGTTTATGAAATGGATGAGTCGATTGGCATCCTCTGGTTTATTCCCCAGTTCTTCCCTAACTTTTTTGAACAGCTTCAGTGGCTACCTTCACTAATTATGTATGCTCAAATATAACTTGAATTGATGGCCAAATATCATTGACAGAGTCAATGGTATTGGCCCAAATCATTTCTTTGGTTTTCCCTAGAGGTTTCTGTAATGTTAAATCCTTCTCCGGGATTTTGATTTTTTCATTTTCTTCTTTCTACTGGAGTTGGGTAATTTTGTAGTCTGTTTCCAGACTTGCCACTTTCTCCTTTACTCTCTTTAGCTCTATAGCCTAGATAGACATATCTTCTATGTCTTTCACAAGTTCTGCAGCTTTATTTGTTGATGCACCTGTTGCTGTAGTAGATTCTGCATGTACTGGCAATGATGTGGAAAGTGGAGTTGTGGGTGCCAGTGATGCTGCCAGTGTGGAAGGAACTGTTGTAGATACTATGGGGATGACAGTTCTAGAAGTTTTGGCTAGGTCATTTTGCTTCAACTAAATTAAAGTGTCCAACTCCTTCTCTATCTCCTTGAGTTGATCGTTTAGCTTCAGGACCAAGTCCATGAGCTCTTCATGTCCTTGTTGTGCTTCTAGGACTTCTTGTATCTGTGGGTGATGCAGCTGGGGTATCTTTAGCTGCTTCTTGAGTATATCTATGTGATCATTTTTCTTCTTAATCAGTTGCTCTGTAGGTTTTATATCTTTGGGATCATGTCCCAATTCAATCACTAAGTCCTCTAAGGACTTGATTCTATCATCTCTAGCCTGTGAGGAGGCTTTCTCCAACTGAAATTGGGTTGATATATTGTTCAAGGAGTTTTATAATTTGTGGGTAGCAATGGCCTTGCCTGTTAATATGGAGTATATCATCTCCCCTATTTGCTTGTGCAGTTCAATCTGGTCAATGGGATGAATATCCCTTGCTAGTACTTCAAAGTCCATTTTCTTAAAATCTGATGTTGTCCTTAGTTGTAGAATTGAGGCTTCTGTGATCCATCATAATTGTAAAAAGAGCTTCGGCATAAATCACATAAGAAAATTATTGTCGACGCGTTTCGAACCAACTAGTGTGGTTCATCGTCAGGACGAGTTGAAGAAACAGATCAGGCTTTAGCAATTTAAATAGGCTGAGTAGAGACTCTAACGGCTACATAACA
>APFE030521244.1:0-35500 GCA_000404065.3 Pinus taeda | reverse complement strand
TACTCAATGCCATCAGGGGCTAAAATGAGAACTTGTACACCTTGGCATGGCGCACACCAATCTCTCTAGCTGAAGAAGCTGGAGTTCCCCTAGGATATATAAGCACTTGCCCTCTCCTGAACAACACATCATACCATCTGTCCTCAAGTGCTGAGACAGATATCAGGTTCTTCTTCATTCCAGGCACATATAGAACATCTAACACTTTCAAGGGAGGTTTGGGTCCCCTATCAAATGTCAATGTCCCCACACCGACTGCTCTAACAATGTTGTCATCACCAAGTACTACCTCCATATCAGTATCACCCTCTGAAAGCTCTGAGAAGTACTCTATGACTCCTGTCATGTGGCGAGAAGCACCAGTGTCAACATACCAAATGCTAGAAGATGCTCTACTAGTAGCAGGGAATGCATACTCCCTCTAAACCTGTATGGCAGGTGATCCTGCACTACTGGCCTCACAAGCTATGAACAAACTCCCCAGCAAAGCTCTCTAAGAAGCTCTCTATCTCTGCAGAAGCTACCATGGGTTTGTCTTTCCCTTTCTTGTTCTTCTCTGGACACACAACAGCATAGTGTCCCAACTTTTGACAATTCCAACATTTGACTTTGGAATAGTCCTTCTCCTTGTTCTGTTGCTTGCCTTTACCTTTGCCTTTGCCTCCACTTTTGGAAGCTTGCTTCTTTGCTTTGCCCTTCTTGCCTCTTGCTAGCAATACCACATTGTCATCCTCCTCCACCTGTTTGGTTGCCCCAAGATGGTTCTTTCTGATCTCATTCTGAATGCAATCATCCCACAACCTCTCCCAATCGGAAAGGTTTTTTCGTGCAACAATGCAATCCACAAAATTCTCCCAAGTCTTGGGAAGACCATTCAAAGCAATCCTCACCAACTCAGTGGGTGCAATGATCTCACCTATGGTTGCCAACTCATCTCTCACTAAAGTGATCTTTGTGAGGTATGTTGTAGCACTGTCAGTGTTAGCCATTTTAATGGCCTTCAATTTCTCCTTTAGGACCATTTTTCTGTTTTCATTTGAGCTCTGGTAAAGACTGGTTAAGGTTGTCCACATCTCATGTGCATAAGTCTTTCCTCTCACATAAGGAATGACATGGTCTTTGATTCCTTCCAGAATCAATCTTTTTGCCTTAGCATTTTTTTTGTTAAACTCTGCCAACTATACAAGATCAGTAGGTACTACCACTGGGTCCTGTGTGGTATTTACCATAATGCCCAAAACTTCTGCTTCCTCAAATATGCTCTGGATTCTCTCCTTCCATGCACTGTAGTTGTTCTGCCCATCCAACCTGTCTTCAACTCTCAAACCCAAAGACAAGTTTCACTGTCCTACCAAACTAAAATTTTCAAATCTGTGTGGTAAAGGTTTTTGTTTTCAGTGTAAAAATCAGTTTGCTGTAATTTTCATTTTGCTGTCCCAAACTGCACTTTTTAGCCAACCAAGCTATGATACCATGAAGAAATTTCAACCCCCACTCCGGTTATCAATTTTCCTTATCACTCCATGCATTTAGTTTTAACTCCAAACATGATAAAAATTCTAAAATCTGGAAATGACAATACTTTTCTAAAAACACAAATTTAGAGATTTCACAACTGTTGAAATTGCAGAAATAAAACACAGCAAAATTATGACAGCCACACACAAAAAATAACACAGTGATTTTTGTTCAATGTGACCCTAGAAAAACCCCCTACAGCTCTTGGGGAAAACCAGTTTGAGAGCTCTTCTTTATTTCTAAAAATGCTTTTACAGAGAAACTAAAATACACAGTAAAAATTCCAACAACCACAAATTACAACTTATCTCAATTTCCGTGCCTGAACTCCATCTTGAAAATCGTGCCAATCAGCAAACAGCCAAAACAAAAAAAAAAAATTACACCAATAAAACAGCATTAAATGTTGTACGAACTGCCTTGAAAAATGTGCCCAAAACTTGTTGTACTGACTGTACTGACCATACGAATTTCAACAGTACAGTTGCCTCGAAATTCATGCCCAAATCTGCCTCAAAATTCATGTCCTTGTTGCTCTCCCTCTTCCTCGATTTCTGTGTCTTTCTCCTACTATACGGTTTTGCCTTGGGATGCCTACCAATAAATGTTGTTGTCCAAATTTTCTGAAATGTATTCTTGCTCTCCTTCACTTCCTCACTGCTCAGAAATTTTCTCCTTGCTCTCTCTTCTCTTTCTCTCAAATGCTCATGAAAGAATGAATTGATCTTTTCCTCCTCTTCTCCTTTTATTCTCTAAATGACCTTTTGGGTTACCTTAATATCTAATGGTTGATATTCATTTAGATCTAGGGATGAGAATAAATGTGATTTAATTCTCACTTTCTATTTTTTAACTCACCCACTTACATAAAGACCCACTTAGCCTTTTATTTCCATAGTCACTTTTTCACTTTCTAATTCTTCATTGACTTTAATAAAGTCACATTTAAATTAGAATGTAACTTTACCACTTCTAAAGTCACTTTTAAATTAAATTGACTTTACCACTTATAAAGTCACTTTAGGAGAAAAGTAAAAAATAAATTTGGACACTTTTCCCTAGGCCAAAGATCAAAGCCTTGGGGAAACACTTGTCCTCTGGTACCCAAATTTTAACAATTTGCACTTCTCTTTGACTAAGCACAGATTCTATATGCCTTAGAAGTTTCACTGTAGTCCACAAATGTTCCTTTCCTCCCAGATGCATCCAATTTGCTTCTCTTTTCTTTCGAAACATGAAAATATACAGGGCTACCAAAAATTCTAAAGTGAGAAACATCAGGTTTCTTACTGGTAAAAACTTTTTTGGGAGTTTTGGAGTCCAACGCTTGATGAAGACATCTATTTTGAACGTACACAACAGTGTTGCCAGCTTTCGCCCATAAGAACTTCGTAAGGCTTTGATCATGAAGCATGGCATGAGTGGCTTCTATAATAGAACGGTTCTTCCTTTCAGCAACACCATTTTGCTCAGGAGTATATGTGATAGTAGTCTCCATCTTAATGCTAGCTTCTCTACAATAGTCATTGAACTCATTTGATTCATATTCGGTTCCATTATCTGTCCTCAATATTTTAATCTTCTTCCCTATTTGATTTTCAACCAAGGCTTTGAAGAACGAAATCATAAGAATACTTTGTCCTTCTTCTTCAAAAAATATATCCAAGTTTTGCGAGAGAAATTATCCACAAAGATAGCATAATATAAATATCTATGTTGCAGGAAACGTGGTATAGAGGTCCGTTTCCATATGGAAACGGGTACGAAACACGGAAACGCATTTGGTACGGCCGTGAAACGTGTTTCCGGCCGTACTGCCACGTTTCCCAAAATGGAAACGTGGCCAGTACGACCAGAAACGCGTTTCAGGGCCGTACAACCCACGTTTCCTCATTAACTTGTGTTTTTTTTTTTTTTAATTTGTTTTTTAATTTACTTTTAGAGTATGTTAGTGACTTCTTGTTGCTTCTAGATGCGTGTCTAAAGTTATAAAAGTGAATTTTTGCCCTAGTGTTGATATGCAGTTCATCAAGAAGTTTGGGGGATATGCAATTCATGGTAATGTTAAATTCTCAAAGTAAAAGTGATATTCTCTTTTATTTTTCATTTTCATCCTTTTACTTAAATTTTTAACATTACCATGAAATGACTCAGGATGTTTCAGAGTGGTTTCGCCCTCATTGGATTTCATATGGAGAAAGTAGAATTTTAGATCTCACTCAAAATCCAGCAGACTTATTTGTTTTTCAGGATTTCAGGATTGGGGGGGAATTGCAATGTTTTCCATTGAGGATTTTATGCATGTACTAAGGTATGGAAGCTTGTATTTAATCAAGGGAGACCAAGCCCTCTATGCCGGGGAACTCCCAAATTAATAAGATCAGTGTAGGGTACTAGGGTATGAAACGTATAATTTAATCAAGAAGCACTAAGGTCGTTCGATTGTAGGAGGAGACTCCCAATACAGAACAATGGTCTTCTAAAGAATGGATTGAGATGCAGAAAATCCCTGATTTGGATCTCTCTCTTGCAGCTTAATAGTCTTTATTGTACTTGCAGCCTCATATATTAATCTAAATAACAGGCTGATTTTGAGATTTGGATATATATAAAAAGGTTGCTTTGGATATTCCGATATTTTTATTTCCATATGTGATCATTCCAGAGTAATGTGATGTAAATTAAATCTTAATGTTTAAATGTAATAAATTAAATGTATCCATTATGCTTTATATTGCACATATATATATATTATATATAACTTATATATAATATATATATATATATAGTATTCACGTTTCCCCATTTCCAAAATTTGGGGAGGTCGCGTTTCGTATCGCTTCCCGTTTCGGAAACTCGTACCCATTTCCCCGTTTCGGAAACTCGTACCCATTTCCCCGTTTCGTGCAACTTAGATAAATATCCTCCCAAAGATGTCATGGGCATCATACCAGATAGATCATAATGAACCAATTGCAAAATGTCGATAGTCTTGCTATCACTTGAGGGGAATGGTCCCCTTGTATGTTTTCCTTCAGCACATCCCTGACAAATAGCTTCATGTTCTACTTTAAATTTGGGCATACCTATCACCATCTTCCTTACATCGCGTAGAGCTTTATAACATAGATGAGCAAACCTCTGGTGCCATAATTCGAATTGAGGAGATGTGTCCCAAAACATAGCTCCCAATGGGATTCCTCCAACTTGATATAGGCTATCAACCCTAAATCCAAGGGTAAATGCGTCTTTGAAATTTTTCTATTCCAAACACATACCTTTCCATTAATTAGTGCCACCTTGAATCCTTTGTCTTCCAACACTGAGATAGATACCAAGTTCTTCTTTAAATCAAGTACATATAGTACTTGTAGATGAATGGTGTTACCTTGATTCAATTGAAGAGTAACATTCCCAACTCCCTTCACGGGATAGGTAGCATTGTTCCCAAGAATGATCTCCAAATTTGTATCCTTTTCTATCAGATTTGAAAGAGCTTCCTTATACCCAGTGAAGTGCCTTGAGGCACCACTATCAATCAACCAATTTCCCAAGGTATCCGAAGGAGAGGCAGTAGAGAGGAAAGATATAAGATCAAATTATCTTTGCTTGTTATCTACAACATTAGATTCATCGTACCTAGAGTTTCTTGATCGTTTGGGAGGTCGACCATTTCCATGTTGAGTAGCGAGAGCATTCCTTTTTCTTTGATGTTGAATCTATCATTCCTTTGATTGTTGTTGCCCCTAAAATTGTTGTGGTTGTGGTTGTCATCATCATGAGGTGTATCCCTTCTATTAGGACACTCCCTAGCATAGTGGCCAAACCTGTTACAAATGAACCATCTTCCCTTCCTTCCATCTTTGAATCTGAGTCTTCCTTGACATTGCTTCTTTGAACCTACATTGTTCTTCTTTTTAGCATAAGCGGAGAATGCAATAGGTTCATTCCTATTTGAAGGCATGTCTCTCTCCATCATCCTTGTCTCTTCTTGAGTGCATCTAGTCAAAAATTCATCAAAACCTGGAATCTTGTCATTGTTGAGGACAGTAGTGTTGAACACATGCCATTCACGAGGGAGACCTCCAAGGGCAATGAGAGTGAGCTCCCTATCAGCAATAACTTCTCCAATTGAAAGAAGATCATTTTTTATCTTGGTAATCCTCATGAAGTAGGATTGGATATCTTCGCCTCTTCCCTTCTTTATGTCCTTCAACTTGTTTTTGAGAAAGAGGACTTGGTTTGCATTGCTAACCTTGAACATGCCAACCAACCTGTCATACATATCCTTAGATGTGTTCAAATCGAAGATGTATGCAACCAAATGCTTGTTAATAGAATCTCTAATGATCTTCTTTGCTTTAAATTCACCTTTCTTGTACTTTGTCTTAGCGGCAGTCGGTGCATTTGAAGGAGGTTCAGTGATCTTTCCCTGCACATAATCCATAACATCCTGCTCTTCCAAAGTCAAATCAAGAGACATCTTCCAGGCATGATAATCAGACTTATCATTGAGTGTGTCATCAAGCTTGAAGTAAGATGCGCAGGCCATTGAATCTTGTCCTTGTCCAACCAATCTCAGTGATTGCTCTTTTCACTCTTGCTTGGGCTTTGTCTTCACCTCACCTCTGATACCATGTTAATTTTAGATAACAATGGTATGTTCTATGCTTAAGAGCAATTTACTTCAATTTTTCTTATTTGCCCAATATCAATTTCTAGATTAGTAATCACATTAACATGACAGTAAATGCAGATAGAACATAAATAAAAAGCTGAAGACAAGCCAAGACAAGGGGACACAATATTTGGCAAATGCCAAGTAAAAACCCAAATGTGGGGAAACCTTTTGATCAAGTCTTCTTATTATTCTTCAAAAGTTCAACAGAGAGTGTATAATATACAAAATTCACTAGCCCAATTACATTCAAATCTGTCCAGTGAAACTGTAATCAACAAGATGCCCTAACCAAAAAGTCAACACTCGTCAACTTAGTGGAAATCTTCCTCCAAATCAGCTCAGTCAAACCCAATCAACTCGGCCTCCAAAGATAGACAAAATCAGCTCAAAATAGTCCCGAAAAATCTGGTCAAACTTGGTCAACACAGTCAATTTCTACAGTCAACGACTCTACAGTCAACGTTGGTCAAACAGCTGCAAACACCTCAATTTTTGTGCCAAGAGATGTGGCCTAAGAAAAACGAATTTCCTACCTGAAAAATACAGTCAAAAAATGAATTTTGACCCTCGGTCAACGTCCCTATAATAGCCCAAAAACAAATCTGAAATTTCAGCCTGCAATTTTAGTCAACCCAAGTCAACGCATAGAGAAGAAGGTTGCTCTTGCTTGCTATATGAACCAATGAGGAGAGGAGAGAGAAAGATGAGTGATGTATGTGTGTCCAAATGAGGTAGATGCACCTTCTATTTATATGCAATGTTGAGGATGAAAAGACATGTCTTTTGGGCTTCTGAACCTACATTAGTTTGTTGGCCGACCTTGACAATTTGTCCATAAACGAAATAAATTCATAATTCCATTTGTACATGTCAGAATGAGATGATCTTTAGATCAATCCTACACCTCTCGAAAAGAGGAATCCAATAAAAATATCAGCTGCATCATATGAGTTGTCCAAGGTGGAGTTTGGCCCTAGTTGCCAAATTTAGCAATTGAGTTAGACATTGTCCTTGAAGATGATGTACTTGGCTTCTTATATGTTCCTTTTGATGACCCTTATTCAAAGCTTCTTAGAACTCCTTATTCTCCTTTCAAAAGATCTTTGAGCTGCCTTTTTCCCTTCTTCACATTAGCTCTAATACCATGTTAGAAAATCAAAAAGGCAAAAAGATTTTCTTTATATAGATAATTACTTGTGACTTTCTTATCTTTATGTTCTTTTATCTTTTAGTTCATCAAGCAATTACCAAAACAATAGCACAAAGATCACAGACACCAGATATACGCGGACAGCTAGGGCAAAACCCCTATCTAGAGGAAAACCCAGTCAACAACTCTTCCTTAATAACTTTATGAATAATCCAAAACTCTTGACCTAGACACAAAATTCCTCCACACCAAGTCAGCCCTTTCTTCCTTCTTGCACATGATAACCCTTCAACAACAACTTCAACCCTGCAGCAACAACTTGTAGTAGCAATTTCAACCCAACAATTGGCAGTAGCAACAACAACAACTTCGACTTGACAATAGAGACTTCGATCTCCTAGAGGAATCAACACGAGAGAGAGATAGATCGCCCAAAATTTTGATCTTGAGTTTGACCTCTTGTTCCTTCTTCCCCAACTTCACACTCCTTTTGGCCTTCTTTTCCAACATCATACTTTTCCATCTCTTCTTCAAGGATATCGAACTTGAGTGAGAGTATGCTCCAAATGAATTCAAAACTGCTTCAATATATAGGCTTATGGTGAGGTCGAATTACCCAGTTTGAGGCCGACATGGTGTGGACGTGACATATAGCTTATTTTCTTTTTACATGATTCAAAAGCCCAAGAAGGGTCTCTTTAAATGGACAATGAGTCTAATAACTCAAAATAAATCCTAAAAGCCCTCAATGGGGACTTTGACCTAAAACATGACGTGAAACCCATACTTTAAAAAGTCATATTAGTAATAATAAAATTTTATTTTTCATTCTTTAGATAAATACATTTCATTGTAACTCAAATACAATTTATGAAGACCGAACCTAGTTACATTCTTCAACATGACCCATGATGCAAGTGTCCCATGCGCATGTGCCAAAGTTCTCCAATATCTCTACTCTACTCACCACTTGCGTTGCTACTCAAGGTTGAACAAGTTTCTAACTGCAACTTGTACATGATCCTCATCCTCACACCTATCTGCTTCACTGATCCAGAAGCTAGGTGCTTGAGGTATGCCTTACCTCTACTAAAGATGGTTCTTTTTCAGCCCTGGAACATAGAGAACATCTTTGAGATGGAGAGAGCTCCCATACTTCCTCTTAAAGTTGATAGTACCAACTCCCTTAGTCGCATACTTGCCATTATATCCTAGCTCAATATGGATCTCCAAGTCCTTCTCCTCCAACTGGCTGAAATACTCCCTATTCCCAGTCATATGGAAGGGTGCACCAAAATCAATATACCACGTGTTGCTGCCTATTGAACTTTCCATGCAAGCTATCAATGAGAAGTCTTTCTCAAACTAAGAAGCAAACCCATCCACCTCAATTGATGTAGCAACATGATCCTTACCAGATCCCTTCTTTCATTTTGGACACTTAGTAGCATAATGCCCAAACTCATGGCAATGGAAGGACTTGATCTTGCTCAAATCCTTCTTCTTCTTGTCGCCCTTTTGATTGGACTCGCCCTTCCCTTTGCCTTTCTTGTCCTTGGCTTTTCCTGCAAGAGAAAAATTATCCTTGTCATCTGTCTTTATTGATCTCCCTTCTCTGGTCCCTCTCCAGGTGTCTTCCTATATGCAGTTTGTCCATAACCTTTCCCAACTAGGAAGGTTCTCTCTCCCACTGACAACATCCTGGAAGCCATACCAAGACTTGTGAAGTCCAAGTAAGGCAAAACTCACAAGGTCATGATCAGATACAGCGACACCCACAACCTAGCTCATCTCGAACCTAAGTGAACTTCATAAGATAGGTGGCGATGGACTCTCCTTGTTTCATCTGGATACTCCTTAAGAGAGAGCTTCCTGGTACCACTGGTACTCTAATATAATTGTAATATGACTTGATACATCTCATATATTGTCTTCTTCTCATGAATGTGAGGAACTATATGATCTTTGACCCCTTCTAGAATAATCCTCCTTGCCTTGATATCATTCTTATTATGTTGGGCCAATTGTTGGGGATCTTAAGGTGGTATCGCTTGCTTGATAAACTCTCTCATCCCATTATCTTCCAACATCATTGTGATCCTCCTTTTCCAAGAGATGAAGTTCAATCCTCCCTCTAAACAATGATCAACTCCCAGTCCTTGGTACGCCATTCTCCCTGTGCAAGGAACTGCTCTTCACAATTTGAATCTTTGTTCTCCAAAAAAAATTGATCTCCTTAGTGCTGGTATTTATTATGTTTCTTGCTCTAATACCATGTAGAATTTCCTTGAAATTCTACTACTGCTTGATTGAACAAATCCGAAACTAATTTGTAAGACCAAAACACAAAATTTCTCTACCAATTTGCAACGGAATAGAACAAAAATAAACACAATCACACAATAGAAAAACAACACAATATTTTCTAGGGAACCAACTGGGAAAACCATCTACTAGCTGTAGAAAATTTTACTAACAAAGATTGAGCAAATAGAATTATTACAAGGCAAATTGTTTCTCTAGAGAACAAGCTCGTTCTCCCTGCTAATACTTAGCTCCAAACCCTGCTTGCAAGAACCCTATCCTTAGCTCCTAAATCCTTGCACTGGCCCTGGGCATTTCCTCCTATTTCCTAGCGCACAAGAGGCTCCTATTTCCTAAGAATTTCTCCTAATTCCTAATGCACACCAGCAAGAATTTCCTCTGCCAAAACATTATGTATAGACTTCTCCTTCACGCTCTTCCTAGCTCTGCTAGCTCACACACAAAACGTGTGCTCAATAATAATACAATAATGTGCCTTTGACCTCCTTATAAGCAATTTGACCTATCTAAAACTGACAAGTTTATTTTTGGAACTCGGTCTTGTGAATGACTAGTTAACTGAGTCTAACTGACTCATGTAACTCCTCCTAGCCACAAATAACCATAAAGACTTCTAACTCACACTAGTAGACAAACAACTGAGCCTCCAACTATTTGCATGAGTTAAAATGCTTCATGAACTCATCCTAATTTTTAGAAACTCATCCTAACTTATAGGAACTCGTGCATGCTAGAGAAGGACTGCTTGTGGTCTTCTTGACTGAGGCACGAGTCAAAGAAGACCTTATCATACTAATTTCAACAAGTATAATAGGTTGTTGAACTTAGGTCCACTAGGAACTCGGAAATGGCTCATTAAAATACCCATTGAAACCAAACTAACACAAAATGTCTAATGAAACTTGCATAGGAGGTAAAAATGTCGACACCTCAATAACATACAAAGGAAGATCTTACAACTTAGAGACAATTGGAAGTCCTTTGAAGAAAATTCTTAGCAAAAAAGTTTGCTTACAATATCGCTAAACCTCGCACACAATTCACCTATGCCACTTCATCAAGCACTTGCCTTTATCAACCCTAGACCTATCTATTGTTAAAAAAAAGGGTATGTCCACATAGGTCAAACCACTTATGACAAATGCTCAAACATGCAAATCAAAGATTAGTGTACCAATGTTTTACTTGGTTAAAACCCTCAAAGAGGGAAACAATCCATAGCCCCAACCAACATAACCACTTGAAGCAATATATTAATGCAAAAAAAATAATAAATTAAATGAAAATCTTTCATAATTGATCATCAACAAGTTGGCTTTCAAGTTACTCTAAAAGTGTTTACACCATGTTTGGAGGTGCTTCATCAGATTTAGAGTACATGGTATATGCTTAAACTTTGGATAGTCTGAGATGGATTTTACACATGGAAGATGATCCACATTGGACTTGCACATTGGAGATAGCTTAGTCGGTGGTTGCTTGACCTCAGTTGGGTGCTCGCTTAACATTCTTCCCTAGGGCATTGGAGTCCTATTAACAACTTGATTAACATCCTTCATAATGGCCACATGGAGATGATTGCTTGATTGGAGAACGCATTGCTTAGAAGGGAGAGCATTGTGCATCCTAGAGGAGGGCATCAGGCCCCAAACAGCATGTGTTAGCTTGGATTTCTACATGGAGACTTGGAGTTGGCTCAAGGACACTTGACTTATGATAGTGTTCATGCAAGGGGAGTGGACCCAATGGAATACACAAGTTAGGAGGATTGATGGAATATTTGCAAGCTTGTAGGAGGAGAATCAGATACACCTCATGGAGTGCCCTTGCATTTGGAGCTTTGCTTGTGGATGATGTCACCATGTATCTTGACATGTGTACTCTTGGAGCATAGCACTCCACATGTATAAGCCTACATGTGATTAATGTAAGCTGCTTCTAAGGACATTGGCCCACATATGTATCATTGGCATCCTTTACCCTTCATATACATAGAGGAAGGAGAGAGTCCTTCACTCATTATTCATTGTTGTTCATCTTCTAATTAGAGAGAAGCACACAAGTCATCCTCTCTCTCTTGTATTTTTTATTGCACTCACTCTCTCTCTCAATTGCTAGGGTTTCTTGATCTTCTTGGAGCATCTTGAAGTCTAGGGTTAGGGTTTCATCCCTTGGAAATTTAGATATTAGGGTTTTGAGATGAAACCCTAGGATGCACTTGGAGAAGCATAGAAGAAGAGGAGATGTCTTGCCATGGAGGACTTACTTGAGTCATTCATGTCTATCAGCTCTCCTTGGTTGAGCTATGGTTTTCTTGGTTTTTCCTAGCTAGGGTTTTCGAGAGCTAGTGGATTGTTGTAGGCTTTTGATAAGGCTATGGTATGTACATGAACTTCATCTTATGCATATTGATGATGTTTTCAGCTGTCCAATGCTTGTGCCAACTGTAAATTTGATTCTCAGCCATCTATATTCTTCATGGTTTGTAATTTCCAGCAATATCTGTCTTGCTGATTTGACATCAGCAAAGGGTAATTATGTCAAGTGATTTAACATTATAATTGAAAAAGATAAGCACTGTTTTTCTACTGTATTTACAGCTGTAAATAAGTGTTTCTTGATCTGATTTATGCATGATAAGATTGCTTTAGAGATCTCAACTTATTGGAATACTTTCATATTTTTCTCTTCCATTGCCTAAGTATTTGGGGTTGTTAAGAATTGAAATATTGTCCACTGCTGCTGCTGTTTAATTATTCATAACAGCCCTAAGGCTGAAAATTGATAGGGTTAAGATCTCAAAAATCTCTAGCAAATGGGTGAAATTTCTGTTTTCCAAAAATAAAATTGATTTATGCCTGAAATTTCCACACCCCAAATGACCCTCCATGCTCTTTAAATAGAGATCATGGACAATTCAAGAGTTAAGCCACAGATCAAGTGTCATTAATACCAAGAAGAAGATGAATTGTCAGATCACTTTATGTCTAGAACAAAATTGTGACCCTCAGATTAGTTAGTTACAAAGGAATACTAAAGAAACATACTTCACCAACTCCTAAGTGTCTAAAATTCCTAACACCCATTGCCAATTTTTACAAATATATGATCTTGCATGTCATGTTCAAGCTCTAGTCCAGCAAAACCCAAGCTGTTGAAACTTTAAAATTTGAATTTCTCAAACACAACCTAGTTGCAATTTATAGTGTAGATCTCTTTAACAATTTATAATTCAGATTTTTAACCTCCTGAACATCACATGTCATGTTCCCCACATTGAAATATGGGCATCCGAATGCGCTTAGAAATTATTGACATCATGCACAAAAACACATTGACTAAGCTCTTCATCCCAACATTAAGCAATTACGTTTCTAAGTGGACCAAGACCAAGAAGCCCCAGATTAAATTCAAAAAATATTTAGAAGGAACCACCATACTTGTGATCTTACGTTTACTCTTGCAATTGTTATTGAGGAGGTTAAGACCAACAAACATAAGGGTCACTACTGCTTCGTGGACTTCTGCAAGGACTTTAATATCATTCGCATGCACTTATAATTTTTGGGATTGAGGTTTTGAGCTTACTTAGTTTGGTGGGATCCTTGGAAATATCTCTATAAGAGATGATTAATGATCAAGTTTGTACTAAAATGGTTACTAGTCAAGTTTATATCAAAATTGACAACAATGATAACATATAAAATACCAAAAGAGTAAAGCAAGTATGCCTATTCTCACCCACGATCTATGGGATTTATGACAATGTTTACTGAAGAATAGTTGACATAATGTTTGTTTTCTATTCAGATACCATTGCTATTTCGCTGTTAACTTATGTAATTGTTTTATTATCTCACAAACAGAGTGAAACTAGTAGAAATTGTAGCAACTCAACTATTTAGAGGTGATTTTCTTTGGTGTATCTTCCTTCCTAATTCATGTATCAGGAGCAAGACCTAGTAAGCGTAATGCAAAACTAAAAACGTCGGAGAGACCATGTTTTCAGCTTTAATTCTAGGGCATTCGACCAAGGCTTACCTCTTCTACACTTCATTGACCCATTCTCTTCTGTATGGATGTGAGGTTTGAAGACCATATATGAGGGAGACAGGTTGGAACTGTATTGAGAAAATTGTTGTCACTATATTGTCAAAGTATATTCATGCCAAGAAAAATGGTCTCCTTAGCTAAGTTTGGTGCACATCATCTTTTCCTTTCACCAATTTTCCACACTGTGATCATGTTGTATAAGCTTTGATGTATGGTGGGTTCTCCTTCTCCAGCAGAGAAATCTTGCTATAGAGAAGCTCCCTCCTCTTGAGTGATCTGAATTTCCTAATCTCACCAAGAGGGACGTGAATTTAGGTATTCACAAGGACATCTACATAGCTAATCCGGGGGTGATAGAATCAAACCAGGGGAGCTCCTAACAGAAAAACATCTCCATTATCTCTGATTCTCCGCTTCTAGTTATATTTTCAGAACGGCCTCATCCACAACCCAGAGTATATTTAATAAATGCATTGTGGCTTGAGGGTCCTTCTAGCAAAACTTCAAGTATACTAGTTTCCTCCTCTTGAGTGTTGTCAATTTCCGAATCTCACCAAGAGGGATGTGAATTAGGTTTTCACAATGACATCTACAAAGCTCATCTGACGGTAATAGAATCACACCAGGGGAGCTCCTAAGGCAAAAACATCTCCATTATCTCCGATTCTCAATCACTAGTTGTCTTTTCAGGATGGTCTCATCCACAACCCAAAGTATATTTAATAAATACATTGTAGCTTGAGGGTCCTAGCACAGATTCAAGTATATTTCCAAGAAGAGAACATCACACTTGACTTTAAAATTGGGAAACTGAGTTTGAAGTACATTTCATGTGTGATGCCCTCTCTGTTTGTGATTCTCAGATGGTACCATTCTTTGTTCAGAGATTCACATGGATCCTCAAGGACTTTTATATAGTATGAGGCTCACTCATGTCTTGCTCTACTTCTATATATGATGCTACCTTTTTGGCAGAAAATCCTAGTGATACTTCCTCCCATATTTCCAGCTCGAAGCTCATCATTTTTAAGTTCTTACTTTCATCCTTTGGATGGTTCAAGTTGCAAAAGGCAATTTGACCATAATACTTCAGTGAGATAAGTTAGGCAGTACAGACTTCAAAGGCTTCAGTCAACTGTCCATCATGAATCCCATCACCAACTTTTTCATGGCTTTTTCATGGCTTCGGGTGATGATTGTCACTATACGTAGCAAGCCTTTGTCAGTTGTTGTTGGTTCAGGGATTCTACCTTAGTTCCCTCCTTTTGGTCCTCGACTCTTTCTACCCATTCTGGTTATCATTTTATTTCAATGTATTTGTTCAACAGAGACCTTTAATGTATCCCCTGCACTGCATCGGTACAAATGTATGTTGGAGGTACATTAGGCACTCCCAAGGTACACCCTGATCAATGTATCTTTTTTAGTACTATTAGCAATCTTTGGCCAATAGTGAACATTGATATTTACCTTATATTAAGACAAATAAACATAGCTGAAAATTTGCTGGCTAATATCAAAGGGTATATTCAAAATATTTGTGCGTTTCAATCATTTTTAAGAAAACAAACCCTCTGTAAAAAACTACAACGGTTGATTTTGTAGCAAGACTTCAACTAACCACAAAGTACTTTACTAGAAAGACTGGGAGAATGTATGCCAAATAACAAAATGGGTGGCTCTTATACGCTAATACCAACAAAAACAACATAAACCCCGCGCTTGCAAGTACCATAACCACCATACTTGTATTGATCCTGATAATACTGTACAAGGGATAACATCCCAACTCTTCTGCACCCACCTCAGCTCCAATTGGAACAATCTTGCAAGGCGTTTTAAATAAGGACCATTTAAAAGATATTAGGTATGCCCTGAAATGCAAAATTTCTGTAACCCACAATCCAAAAGGAATATTAAATGCAAGAATAAAGAAAAGAACTCCCTGGAAAATTCAAAATTATTTAATTTTTTAGATGATTGATTCTACAAAATACAGAAAGGATGCGTCATTTTCAAGAGAATGTGGGCGATTACCTCAATTGAGCCTGAAAGAAGTCCTGCTCCTCTTCTCTTAGGAGGATCTCCTCAAACCGAAACTGTATATCTTCAGCACGCCAATCAGCACGTTGCTGACGCCAACGCCGCTGCTTTTCTCTCCATTTCTTTGACATCCATGTGTCCAAACCTGTCAATACCGCCTGCACCATTAAGCTTCACTTCACTTTTGTCTTCGGACTCTTGAACTGTTCAATTGTTGTATGACTTTTGCTGATCAAATCCGATCCTTCGTCATCCCAATTTTTTTCTCAGATAACATGTGAGCACAAATACCGTGTACAAATTAAACCTCGTAAGGAAAAATTTTGTGGACTGTCAAAGCAAAGGACGAGAGATATCCAACATGACATCTCCACGTATATACTAATTGGAATATGAGTTGTGATGTATATGAATTGTTGTTTGGAAGAAATGCATTTCTTGCACATTCAACCATTAAAATAAGCGTGAAAGTAGCACGACAGATATAATTAGTCCAGATTCCAGAAGCACAATGCTAATGCCCCAGATATCCGTTACACAGCATCCTTTATGTCGATGGATTTTTATAAACCCTCTTGTAGATTTGGCATTGCTTTAAATAAACCTTTCTTTTTAACTGCTTTCAACATCTTTTATTATTATAAAATACAAGAAAAAAATCCCATACATTATCTTGAATAGAATGTATAACTTTTTAACGTAAATTAAAAAAATAAAATATATTATGAAAATATATTTTTAGTTATTTTAAGTGTATGAATATTTTGGGCTTGGAATATGTTTTAAAATTGTTTTTGTTTTGGTTAAGAGCTAGTTTTTTTAGGACATAAGGAAACATCTTAATTGCTCAATATATTTTAGGTTTTCCCTGAAAATGAAATGAAATGATATTTTAAGATCCACAAGACTAAAAATAGTCTATGAGACCATTAGTTCACTATTTTTAGCTTTTTACAATTCAATCTTTTTCCTATTCAAATTGATGATGAGCTAGCCCAACCTTCCAACAATCCCCTCACTAAAAAGACAATGTCAAGAAACTGATGCTAACATGTTCTCATAAGTTTCTCTGATGTCTTTGAACGCATCACATTCCAAATGAAATGTTTTTATGATTCCACAGCCCCACATGTACAAAATGTACACACTCATTCTTCCCAAGCTTCTTTAGGCCTTTTCCAAAGTCCTATTTTACACCTAAGTTGATGTGAGTTGGTCCTTAATTGAGCTATAAGAACCTTTGTCCTCCACGAAATGCTAGCTCCAATGAACTCTTTTTGTTGTAGATCACATGTGGGGTTGAATTCCTCAATGTAATATTTCTTCTTTCTACCCAACTCTTTTCCCCATACCTTTTTTTGAAACTTCTCCATAACAAAATCTTTTAGCTCCTTGTTATTCGTGGGACAGGCATTGAGATAGATATTCCATTTTTGCATCCATGTGAATAAGGGTGATGAGTCAGCATGCATTCAACAGCGAGAGATAGTTGTCATCACTACTCGTTGTCAAACAGCGAGAGATAGTTGTCCTCACTGCTCGTTGTCAAACAGCTAGAGATAGTTGTCTTCACTACTTGTCAAACAGCGAGAGATTAGTTGTCCTCACTGCTAGTTTGACAACCCAGTTATCATAGTATATAATTTATATTTTAAGTATATGAATATTTTGCAATAGTACGTGTAGGTATAATGTAAGAGAATAAACATTTTTAGATATCCATGAATTTATAAAATTTGAAGTGTAAGCTCAATTAAATAATAATAAAAGATTAAAAGTGGTATGTTGTAATGTACTTAAAAAGTTAAAAATAATAAAATTCACTTTGTTATAAGTTAAGATTGATTTTACCATATAAATTAAAATAATGATTATTAAAATTTAATTAGTAAACACATAAAAACTTTAATATTTATAATATAACAATATTTTTAACCATGGATATTCACGAAAAAAAATGATGATTCAACCTACATTTGTGGATAACAATGAATGATTGTTGTCCCACTGTTGGTTTGACAAGTAAGTTATGCTAGGTTTTCCAAATATATATAATCAAGTGGATACTAGTAACCCTATGGAATAGTTAAAAGTTTTACTTAAATTTATAATCATAATGTTGAGAATAGTTAAAAGTTTCACCCATATTTATATGAAACTTCAATTTAGAAGGGGCAATATTATATAGTAGTGCACATTTATAGGCATATATCATGATAAACATGAAAATACCTACGTCATGATACATGACCATAGTGTTAAGAATAGTTAAAAGTTTCACCCAAATTTATGTGAAACTTCAATTTAGAAGGGGCAATATTATATATTAGTGTAGTCATATAAATTAAATAATAAACATCAAAACACCTACGTCATGATACATGACCATAGTGTTAAGAATAGTTAAAAGTTTCACCCAATTTTATGTGAAACTTCAATTTAGAAGGGGCAATATTATATATTAGTGTAGTCATATAAATTAAATAGCAAGTAAACGTCCATAGGCATCTATCATGATAAACATCAAAAGGCCTATGTCAAAATTTCACCCAAATTTATGTGAAAATTCAATTTAGAAGGGGCAATATTATATGTTAGTGCAGTGATATAAATTAAATAGCAAGTAAACGTCCATAGGCATCTATCATGATAAATATTAAAACACCTAAGTCATAGTACATGACCAAGATAAAAAGATTATAAAAATTAACTAGATCCATCTTAACTTCGGATCTAGCCGAGAGGGATCAAATCTCTCAATGCGCAAACCTATTTTTTGAGTGCAAAACTTGATAAAATGTTTGCACCTCAAGAGATTTGATCCCTGTCAGCGTTTGATAGATCCGGAGTTAAGATGGATCTAGGTTGGTTTCAGTTGTGTGCAACAAAAGCAAATCTAATGAACATATGATTAATTTTATCAATAATATGTGAATTCATCTAATGTTAATATAATTGTTTTAAATATGCTAAATATGTCTCAAATTAATATGGTCAAATTAATTTTAAATTTGCTTAGTTCCCTTTGTTTGTTGAGATGATGCATATTGTTAATAACTTTAATGATGAAAAATGAGAATAATTTTTTGAATGTAAAGTGACAATGTAATAGTGTTGAATGATAGAAAATGCGAATAATAATTATATAGTCAATTACAAATAGTTTTCATTGTGATTAATCTCAAACTATTTTCTTCTATTATTCTTATTGTCACCCTTGTTACGATTATATGAAAAGGATGAGTTAAATGGTAAACCATTTAAATTTGTAGCTCGAGCTATCGTAGTAAACATCATATCTTGTCTCTCTTTCTCTCCAAATTAATAGGTTGAATTACTATTACACAAAAATCAATGTACATTGTCAATAAGTTTTTGTGTTTACACTGAAATCAATGCACAATGTTAATCCAATCACTTTAAAATTGATGTACCATCATACATCCAATTACATCAAATCAGAAATCAACATCTACATTGAAATCAATGCATCTAATGCAAACAATCAAATAGGATTAGAACTCAACATTTACACTCAAATCAATGCATCTAGTGCAAGTAAGAAAATAGGATTATAAGCCAACATCTACACTGAAATCAATGCATCTAGTGCAAGTGCACATATTATTATAAACCAACATATACATTGAAATCAATGCGTCTAGTGCAATCAAACAAATAGGATTAGAAATCACCATCTACACTAAAATCAGTGCATTTAGTGCAAGAAATCAAATAGAATGAGAAACCATATACATTGAAATCAATGGATATAGTGCAAGCAATAAAATATTATTAGAAATCAAGATCTACATTGAAATCAAAGCATTCAGTGCAAGCAAACAAATAAGATTAGAGATCACCATCTACACTGAAATTAATGTATTTAGTGCAAGCAATCAAATAGGATTAGAAATCATCTACATTGAAATCAATGCATCTAGTGCAAGCAATCAAATATCATTAGAAATCAACATCTACACAAAAATAAATGCATCTAGTGCAAGCAATCAAATAGGATTAGAAATCACCATCTACATTGAAATCAATGCATCTAGTGCAAAAAAAATTCTTCCCTCTCTCCCCCTCCATTTATATCTATATCTCCCTCCATCTCTCCTTCTTTGTTTTTCTATCTCAACTCCCCAAACACACATGCTCTCTCACTCCATATCTATCAATCTCTCTCTCCCTCCCTCCCTCTCTCCATCTCTCTCTTCTTCCCTCTCTTAACTTTCCATCTATATCTCTATCTCCCTTTGTCTCTCTATATCACCCCAAAACATACACTCACTTTCTCCAATATATCCATCTATCCCTCCCTCCTCCTCTCCCTATCTTTGTCTCTCTCTTCCCCTTCTCTCCCTCTCCCCCACTTCTATCTCTCTTCCCTCCTAGTGTCCTCTCTCTCCCTCTCTCTCTCCACCTTTCTCTCTTTATTTCTTTCTTCTTACCTCCATATCGCCCCCCTCCAACTCCATCTCTCTTTCCCTCACTCTCTCACATTCTATCCCTCTCTCTCTCTTCACCCTCCAACTTTGTTACTATATCCCTCCCTCTCTCCTCTCTCCTTCTCTCCTGCATTCTCCATCTCTCCTTCTTTGTTTCTTTATATTACCCCCAAACATACACACTCTCTCTCCATCTCTCCCTTGTCATTCCCTCTCTCTCTCCACTTCTCACTCTCTATGCATTTCTTCTTCCCTCCCTCTCTATTTTTATTTTATTTACTCGAATACTAAGTGCTTCCATTCGTTTGGAATAACAGCGGCTCATATATATATATACATAATTGTGTATTATTTTTATTTAATTTTATGGTTTCATTAAAAAGTTTTATCTAACTTTTTTAATCATTATTAATAATATATTATATAATTGTGTTGATACTGCGATTTAATGGTTCTTATTTGTTACATGAGTTGTGTGTGAATTGATTGAGGTATTTTTGATAAGCTTGCGATTTGGGCAGGTCTTATCAATTAATTTATTTTTTTTTTATTAATATTAAAATAAAATTTTAAATAAAAAGTATATAAAAATTTTTTTTTAATAATTGGGAGTATACTTAATATTATATTAGCAGTCATGTTATTAGAGTACAAATTGATATAATGAAGTTATACAAATTGTCATGCATTTACATATTTTTTCAAATTTTATTTTTTAAAATATTTTTTTGTTTAAAAAATAAAATCCATAAAAATTGTCTTTTCAATAAGTTACACCAATAAGAAAATAGAATTTTTGAATTTAATTACAAACCATTTGTGTTTATAGTACATAGTAATTAATATAATGTTAATTTTCACATTTTTTATTTTATTGTACATAGTATTAGTGATATAATATCAGTAATTAATGATAGACTAATACAAAAGTCTATTCTTGCATCATTTCACAATAGAGATGAGACATTTCTAACAATCTTATTTAAATATATTTATTATATATTTAAAATAATAATTTGATTTAGATATTAAGCTCTGGATAGATTTTAATTTATTTTTATTTTTATTATTTATTCTTAATTTTTTTTTTTTTTTTTTTAAGAGTAAGGGAAAGGTAACACCTGCGATAGGGCCTAAAACCCTATGGAGGCCGCTATAATGGTGTCGAGGGGGGTCATGGGCATCCATCCTCCATACATCGTAATCCGGCAGCCAGCTTTTATTTTCCGGGAACACGGGACCCACCACCCCCGAGCTGGCACCGGGACCCACCACCCCCGAGCTGGCACCGGGACCCATTTTCAAACTTCCCCTCGCGCCAATGGACCCATTTTCATTTTCAAACTTCGCTCCCGTTCGAACCTGCTCTGCTCTGCCTCTGCAACCCGACGGGAGGAAACACCGGCCGCGCTCACAGTTGCACCCACCTCGCAGGGAATCCCGGGCGCTCACAGTTGCATCCACCTCGCAGGCAATCCCGGGCGTGAGGTAAATTAAAATTACCTGAAAAATTACCTGAAAGAGAACCCCTCTGCTTACAAAAAGTAACCGAATGTGCTAAAAAAAATAAATTGTTTTCTGACTTGCAGCTATATATACTGTGCAAAGTTGTCATTCAAATGTCTAATAAGTATTAAAATCAGGAATCAGCTCAATATATAGCAAATGGATTTTCAATCGGATAATAATTTGCAGCTGAACCACTTCAGACTACCTACCAAGGTTCAACTCAAATGACATACAATTCCAATGAGTTCATGGTCTTAGAGCAAGGCTTGTATGTCCCTGGTTAAGTATTTTTTTATAAGAGTCTGCCTGTACAGCTTATCCAACTATAGTTATTTTCAAACCATATTCTGAATCTCTCATTTTAGCTTCAAAATCATGTACAACTTGATTCTTTGGAGACAACCTTTGACATAAAACAAGATTGGATGCCACAGATATTCAGTCTATCTTAGGTCCCATGCTATTTTTAACAAAAGGCCCACCTCTTTTTTAATCAGAAGTTCCACTCTTTCTGTCCAAACTACTTTTTGAATGGTTGTAACAATATAATATTTTTAATGTAATATAAGGCTGGAATCAATCGGATAATAATTTGCAGCTGAATTAGGTGAATTTATCAAGCATAATGAAAGTTTTACTATAAGCAAGTCTCATATCTTATTGTACAATTTTCCTATTCTGAACAGAGTTTGAGACCATTACCTATTATAAACAGAGTTTCACATTGATTAATTTGAAATTTTGAGCCATTTTTAATGTCTTATTGTACCATTTTCCTCTTCTAAACAGGGTTTGAAACATTGATTGATCAGAAACCTTGAACTTTTGTTTAAAAGTAAACGCATTTTCTTTATATAGGGAAAAGAGGACACTTTATTTTCCAAGATAATGTTTTTCTTAGTTTTTAATAGAAAGTTGCTTACTCATTTCAATGCTTTTTAATATTCAACTATTTAATCATTACAATCTAAAGAAAAATGTTAAGGCAAGTTAACCAAGTGTATGGTCGATGAATCTTACCCATGTTTTGAACTGTGTCAATGCAGCAAGGAAACTGGAGCCAAAAATTGGTTTGCAAAACAGGGGTTAGAGTTAGCAATCCCTATCAACAATATTTCAGGGGAAGTGAAAGCATAGAGCAGATTATGATTTTGTTTCAGGACCAATATAAAATTTTATGGCTGCATATTATTTATTTTGTTCTATCTTATGAAATGCCTTTTTTCTTTGTACCAAAATTCTGGTAGAACCTGTCACATATCTGTTATTTCCCACCTGAGTAGCTTGTCCAACTTGGTTCTTTATATATTCATTCTTTCTGTCAAACTGTGGAAATAAAATAACTAAAGACTACCTTTCTTATAAATGATGTGTTTGAAAATCACCTAGATGCATAAGAGTTTACCAAAACCAGATAAAGAGCCTACTTTACATGCAGTAATTCCATGCTACACGTTTATTTTAACCGGCTCCCTGAGGCCTTCTTATAATAATAAAAAATATGTAGTGTGACCTTTGATGACCAAAGTCAGATAGATATTATATCTTATGGAGATTTAAACTAGGGAATCTATACTTACAAAGTGGAATTTCTTGATTTTGCTAGATTTGAATTATTACAAGAATCTCATGCTTCCATTTTTCTAGCAATCCATTCATTTTAGTCCCGCTCTTATGGATTGACAATATCTATCCATTGCTTCAACCAGATGACATAACTCAATATCAACTAGCGACAGTTTGGTTGAATGTACATGTTTATATTTCTAATGTCAATATCTATTGTTTCATTTCACAATTGTGGAGTTTTGTTTTCATCATCTTGGATACTTACATTTTTCTTGATATGTATCAGTGCTCTGTTTTTTTTTTTAAACCAGAACTTAATCATGTCCTCTTCTGTGATATCTGTATCTAAATCATTGACTTTGAACAACATTTCTTCCACTGAGATTTGGTTTTTACAAGCCATTGTACAAAAATTTAGAAAAACAAAGACAAAGCTAATATTGTTGCTTCTTGGCAAAGATGATGTAGATCCATCAACAAATGCAACATATGGTTCCCTCGTAAAAAGCTTAGCATTTGTGAGGAAATTTGTTGTTGGAATCATGGTTCCAAAGGACTACATTTGCTCGGTCGATACAAACTTGTATTTAGAAGCACCTACAAGTATTCTACAAGATGCACACTCTGCAGGGCTGGAAATATTTGCTGCTAATTTTGCCAAATTATAGCTATGACCCAGTAAGGGAATATCTTCAGTTTGTGGACAACAAGAATTTCACATTTAATGGCATCCTAACCGATTCCTCTGTAACAACATCAGAGGCTATAGGTATGAATTTCTTTCTACTTAACCTCCACCAATTTTTGAAATTCCTTATCCATGCCCACTTGGCCAACGAGGTATTAGTTTATTTCTTTAAACTTGCAGACAATGCAAACATAAATCATCATAATAGTTATATCAGTGCAATATTTAGCAGCCTATGTCCAAGCCTTTTTTTTATGGTGTCAATCCATTTTTGCCATCAAAACAACGATTTAAACACTCCCACGGATTTCCCCAAAATTTTGTCACAAGATTTTGTCCAGAAATTCATGGTGTGGACAAAATTTTGGGGTCATGAGACAACACCCAAAAGTTTTGAATTGCAAATTCTGGGAACATCTAGGGTGGACAGCAGCAAAGTCAAACAATTTATGTTTTGTATTATAGATTCTGCGAACATCCAAGATGGACAACAACCAAGCTAAAAAATTTATGTTTTGGATTGCAAATTCTGCTAGCACACATGATTTGACTTCATAGATTGGAAACATTTAGCACACATGATTTGACTTCCTGGATATTGCCTCTTGTTGATGGTGATCTGGATAAGCATAGGAGTGTTCTCTCTATTTCGAACCCTCCACCCAATGCAATCCCTCTTTCAAGATGTGAGCAATAGCTCTGGAAAACACTAACAGTGAACTGCAATTGGAATCGTTGGATATAGCAATGTTTTTGAAAATGTAACAGGGAAAACCATTTTCTAGGGTTTCTTTAGTCAATATTACTAAAAGATGATATTTTGACGTCCTTAGAATCCTTGATAGCATGACAAGGTTTGTCTTAAATGATTCATTTCTTTTTGTCATGCTACATCCTCATTTTCATGAGCATGCATGCATTATTAACTCTTTATGCCCAAAGTCTTATCACTGATATTTGATTTTCTGTTATTTTTCAAGGATGTGCATTCAAACTTGAGGTAGCATAAAAATAATCAATTTCAATCAGGATATTTTGTCATATTAAAGTATTCTAACATGAATCTATTTTGTTGTTGTCACTATGCAGTGCTTCTAAGCTCACGAAATGGTGGAAAAGTGGACATTGTGCATTGAAGTATCATGCCGCCCAAATCCGGGTCAAACATCTTTAAAATTTGTCCTTCACAATGGGGCAAAAATTCATGTGATTTATAGAATATGGGAAATGCAGGGAAAGACAACCAATAACGAAGCATACTACATTACACTTGTTGTAGGGTTAAAAGAGGCAAAACACAATGGGGTGAATAACATAACAGTGCTGACAAACTCAGAGTTAATCTGTAATCACATGGAAGGCATCTACAATGTTCGCGCAGACAATTTGAAGCCCCTCTACAGAGAGGCAAAAATCTGGAGTGCTCGATTTAATTCTTTTACGATAAAGCACCTTGCGGAGATCCATAAAATGTCTACTGATCTAATGGTTGGAGCAATCTCAAGTGTAGATGCAGGTGCCAGAGATGATTCAGGATCATCATTCATTCCACTGGCAAACATTGATCAGCATCAACATAGGTCTCGACTATGTGTATACACCATGGTTGTCATTTTTCTTGGGATTCTCATACCGTGGTTCTTTCAGTAAAGAACTCGTTAATGTACTTCTTCTTTTTTTCGTTTTGTAATATCATTCACCTTAGATGTCCAATCATGTTATAACTGAATTCATGTGTCCAATTATGTACATTATATTTGAGGTGAACTAATTATTCTAACCTACTAGTGGTTCAACGAAGATTATTGTAGCTCCGTTTGAATTTAATTTTAATTTCAAGTTTTAGATGCTACCTCTTTAATATAGTGTTGATTTCCACCTGGATGGATGCTATGGGAATAAATGAAAGTAACAAAATAGGGTTATTTACATCTGGTTTGTTGGTTTCACAACATTTAAGAAGTATAAGTCATTTCTGATGCAAACCCTAGCTATATCCATATCTATATGATGACAAGCCGAAAATAGTTGATGCGTGATCTAATGTGAGATGAAGAATTTAATACCATGAAACCCTCCTAGGAACATTGATGCATAATAATGACAAACTCTGACCTAGTATGAAGTGAATTTTCTTAGGTACATGGTTTGCCTTAGAATGATGCAATGTACGCATATATCAATGAAGCCCTACATGCCCATGATGCCTTTGAAGATTCCATAATCTTAATAAATAAAGAACACAAGTGAAGAAACGCTCATCTTTCAAAATTGCCTAAAAGATTAAAAATATGGAGTCCCTAAACTTTGTCAAAATCATAATGATAAATTCTGCTTCAAAAAGCTTAATCCCCCATTTTCTTGACATTTGTTTTCTTGACATGTCCCTTGTTCGTCACACCCACACTAATCTTCCAACTAGGACACCTTTCTTACAAGCACAAGAAATGCTCTAGAGTCTAGTGTCCCATGTTTCCAGCACCGGAACCAAAAACTAAGGCTTTGGAATTTGCAAGAATGACACCAACAATAACAACTAGAAAGTTAAAGCGTAATGCCCCATAATATTTGCCATCTCGTTACCACAGGTCTAACTCAGCTAATGGCCATAGCTCATCATCTAATCAAGAACACTCACTATTGACTTTACACCAGAATCAACGGTGATGTGTGACCATAAAAAGAATGCCATAAACCATAACCGGGAAGTACATCATCACCATCCATATTCATCAAAGTGTAACAAAGAAAGATGTAACAAAATACCATGCTTATTAACATATACACAACAACTACAAGAATCCTGATGGAACAGAGTAGGTTATCAAACATTTAGAACAATGCTCCATTCAATATCCACACAATATGGCAAGAACCCTTCAGTAGCATGCCAAAACTAAACAATGTTACCACTTGTAACAACCCAAAACTAGCAACAACCCTAAACTGTTCAGAGCTCAAGTACTTGTACACCACTACCTGCTCAATGGCAATTTAGGTAACCTTTACAGCATTCCGTTACCCTGATGTACATGCATCTTTCACATCCAAACTAGTAAGTAAAGCAGAGTTGTTTTCAAAGAAACGTTACAATGAGTTCGAAGCTCTCTTAAAACTTCCAAGTTTAAAATGAATATCACTTTACATTTGACCAAGTCAAATAATATATCTAAAATGGGGATTAATAACTCACCGACCAAGTCAAATAATATATCTAAAAGGAGGATTACTCGTTGTACCATATAATTCATCTTTGGATCCTGTGTAATGCATAAAGAGGTGGAATGTTATGTTATGGAGCCCATGTACTATTATCACAAGCATCATTTTCATTTATATCAAGGTGTCAAGGTTATTTCTATATTATATGTTAATTAGAGTGTAGCGGTGAGAAGCTTGATTAATTCATATATCCTGAAGCCTTATGAATAATTGTATAGCTATGTTTCTATAGAGATGTAAAATTGGTTGTGTGAATGGCCTAGAGATGGCCTGTGCTCATGGTTTTTTGGAGCCAAGGCTAGTTTACATATGACATCACTATGTTTTCACAATCATAACAGATTATATCAGTTCATTTACTAAATGAACTAAATTATGGTGCATCCAAAAACCAGATTAGTGTGGTATTAGAAATTTTATTCATTAGATTTTAAATCTAGAATGTTTCACTGTAATGCCTTCTGGACCTATTTTCACAATCATAACAGATTAATCAGTTCATTTACTAAATGAATTAAATTATGGTGCACCCAGAGACCAGCTTAATATGATATTAGAGCTTTTGTTCATTAGATTTAAATCCAGTGTAATGCCTTCTGGACCCTCTTTGGTATATGGATTGTTATCTATGTAATGTCCATAATAATTGCAACTTTTACAATAATACTGTCTTTCCTCCTCCTCACTGATTGAAGAACAAGGATCCATTAAGCTGCCAATATCCTCCATAGACAAGATAACCGCTTAGTTGTATAGCTAGTTACACATATCAAACTAGTAAGTAAAGCAGAGTTGTTTTCAAAGAAACGTTACAATGAGTTCGAATCTCTCTTAAAACTTCCAAGTTTAAAATGAATATCACTTTACATTTGACCAAGTCAAATAATATATCTAAAATGGGGATTAATAACTCATCGACCAAGTCAAATAATATATCTAAAAGGAGGATTACTCGTTGTACCATATAATTCATCTTTGGATCCTGTGTAATGCATAAAGAGGTGGAATGCTATGTTATGGAGCCCATGTACTATTATCACAAGCATCATTTTCATTTATATCAAGGTGTCAAGGTTATTTCTATATTATATGTTAATTAGACTGTAGCAGTGAGAAGCTTGATTAATTCATATATCCTGAAGCCTTATGAATAATTGTATAGCTATGTTTCTATAGAGATGTAAAATTGGTTGTGTGAATGGCCTAGAGATGGCCTGTGCTCATGGTTTTTTGGAGCCAAGGCTAGTTTACATATGACATCACTATGTTTTCACAATCATAACAGATTATATCAGTTCATTTACTAAATGAACTAAATTATGGTGCATCCAAAAACCAGATTAGTGTGGTATTAGAAATTTTATTCATTAGATTTTAAATCCAGAATATTTCAGTGTAATGCCTTCTGGACCTATTTTCACAATCATAACAGATTAAATCAGTTCATTTACTAAATGAATTAAATTATGGTGCACCCAGATACCAGATTAGT
Source organism: Pinus taeda (assembly GCA_000404065.3). Classification (NCBI taxonomy): domain Eukaryota; kingdom Viridiplantae; phylum Streptophyta; class Pinopsida; order Pinales; family Pinaceae; genus Pinus; species Pinus taeda. Next base: position 6,799 of record APFE030521244.1, on the reverse strand, counting down.
ATGATATTAGAGCTTTTGTTCATTAGATTTAAATCCAGTGTAATGCCTTTTGGACCCTCTTTGGTATATGGGTTGTTATCTATGTAATGTCCATAATAATTGCAACTTTTACAATAATACTATCTTTCCTCCTCCTCACTGATTGAAGAACAAGGATCCATTAAGCTGTCAATATCCTCCATAGACAAGATAACTGCTTAGCCGTATGGCTAGTTACACAGATCAAACTTTACAAAAAAAACTCGTTGAAAAACCATGGTGCTTTACAGGCCTTATCTTCCCAAGCATATACTAAAAGAATACAATTTTGTATAAGTATAGTGAAATATGCTACAAATTACAATGACATTTGAAAAACTCCATCACTAACTCTGCTTTCCAAAGCAATGGGTGTCTCACTTGGAGGAGGCTCACAACACAAATAGCCATGGAACTGCTATTATAGCTCTGTTCCGAAGAATAGATAACTCTTGATACATAATATAGCCGAAAAGGTATAACAATAACCAGATCGTTCTGCAAGAAAGTGATCTAAGGTTAGACTAAACATCTGAAAACAAATGTAATATATTCTTAGTGTGAACAGGACTTTATTAGTTATGACTTCCACCAATTGCACCTTGTCACCATCCTATATGAACCAGCTGACTCCCTGATCAGAGAATCTGTGAGATGGCTTTCCACACAAACTTGGAAAGGCTGATTTTATTCACTTTCATGGACATCAAAAGACAAGTATAACTGCAAGGAGATGATGATTCTGCCATTAAAAATTAATAATTAGCTCAAGATTGCGGTCGATTGCCACGCAAACTGCTAGGTGATGCCGGGTGATTAAGTTCCTGGAAACATGAAGCACAAAACAATTTAGAGAACTGATATTGTAGCATGTACTCTTTGCTTGAGTTTAAGTGTTGTTTGAGAATTCTAGGGGGCAGTTGCAAACTTTCAAAATTTTGAGTGCATTCTTTAACTCAAAAATTCAAGAACAGAAAAAGCCCAAAGCAGAAAAATATCAAGGTCAAATGTCACAATTTGGAATGAGCTTGATTAGCATACCTCTAAAAAACACAGGTGTCCAGGTTGTGTATAGGTTGACTTCACAATGGTCTCCCACAGTAAGCTAGTCTCTTCTGCTCTCACAAAATTCAATATCTTTCCAGCACAGCTCTTGAAATTAAATCCTTGCGGTCTCTAATACTATACAATGAGACCCTGTCTGTTTAATAGAGTAGCTGATCATTTCATGCCAACATCACTATGCAAGCAATCCTCAGAGGTGTTTTGTTGCAACTATAAAACCAACCAGACCTACTGAAGAATAGCCCAAAAGTCATATCATGAGGAAGCAAAGCAATAAAACCCCAAAATGAAACACTTTGAATACACTGACCAAAAGAAATGACAAAACCATAGCAAGAAACAGGTAATGGCAATTGTTTTATTCCTCCCCTGAAAGGAAGGATACGAAGGATTTTAGTTGCAATAACAAACATGAAATCATAAATCATCTTTCAAAGTAGCACTATCCAATCCTAGCATGGCTCAAAATATTTGCAAGGTGAGATCAGTTTCAACTGTCACTGAATTTTGGGCAGTTGGGTTATTGGCCATAACACCATTAGGATCATCTAGGTTCTTTTCATTCCAATAAATATTTTGGCACAGAAACCCAACTGATAAGAAAACTTACTTGGCATAACTGAACCACCAACCCCTCCCCATGATGATGGCAATGCTCTTCAATAGAATTAAATTGCAGTCAGAGAACATGGTGTTCTAAGCTAACTTAGAAGTTAGAACCACCATTCCCTATTTGATCTAATCCAAAATCTCCACATACGCTAACAATTTACAGTTCCAAGGCCATCAAAAATGCAGGGAAACCAAGCAAAAAGGGCAACTGCAAATGGGTATAAATGGAAATGTAAATAGTAAGTCAGTAAGCATGGATCCTTGGGCATGTTATCTGTAACTCCCAATGTTTAAGCAAGCAATATGATTATGGAGGCCTGGGAAGTGATGAAAAATGGTCAAACTGAAAAACAATTCAAAAGAAATATGGGGAAACTCACCTTGTGGTATCTGATAACGAGATGAACTTTGGTTTGAAGAGCATTTGGAAGGCTTGTGAGGCTGTTAAGATTTTTCTTTCCTAGAAGGATTAGTTTCTCAGATATGGCATGTCATTTAATGATCACCAGCTGTGGTGGTCCCCTCTTGTCAAGTTTGAGGGCAAGCTGCTGTTCGAGTCTCCCTAGGTCTTAACTTTAAGGTTTTTCAAGAAAGGCATTAACTCAACCAATGAATTCTTTACCAGATGATAAAATCCAAACGTGTAGATTGCTATCTCTAACACCCTTTGTTTGAGCCAAAATTTTTGGCCTCTTAGCCATTGCCAACCAAAAAATGGACAGGCTGGGAATTGGACTAAACTCTGTCTCCAAACAAAGTATTAGATGGTATACTATTTTGCAAGAAGAGAGAGAATTTTTTGAGTATGGTCATTTTAAATTAGAGGATGCCAATAAGTTTAGAAGGGAAGTAATGGCTGAAGGGGTTTAGATTCCTTCTTCACCATATGTGGACTGTCTCCTAATGGCAGAATTGGATCTCTCTAAATAAGATGGAAGAGACAATACACCTACTATGTGGCCATGGACGACCAAGGAAAATGTTGGATGACGAAATTTGGTGAAGCAGGAATACCTCTATAACTAAGCTGCATGATATGGGGAAATGGAAACCTGAATTTGAAACAGAAATGTGATGGAAATGTGACCCCTCAAATTAGTAAACAGTGAAATTTTCAGGTTTAACATTATGGTTTAGAATATAGATACTTTTTACTCACACAGTTTTTACTCCAAAAGTAAGAAGCAATAAGATACTTTTTTCAGCCCCACTGAAATGTATTTTAGGTGTGTTTCAGCCGTGTTTTGGAGTTTTTGTACCGAAATGTGGCTGGTATGCAGGGGATACATTTCTTGCAACATAGCTCTACAATAATTGTTTTTATCCTGCTAGGTCCATCCTTCCTTCATGAGTCATGACACATTGGACTTGAAAGACATAGCATTGAGTATGCATAGATGGGTTCCAACTCCACAATTTTCAATCATTTCCAGACACCAAAGGACTAACTTTGAGCATGTCAATAATTTTCACCAATTTTCACTGAAATTCATTTTGTATTGAAGCAACATGCCAAAATAACATCTACAATAATGAGACAGCCTAATATCTAAGAGTTCCAATTCTGCCTTTATGTACAATACACTATACTGTTATCCAAAAAGGATGTATCAAGCTTATAGTAGCAAAAAGGCAAATAACCTTTTCCTAGAGTTTGTTAGAGTTCAGCCAACATTTACACTGAGATTTTATATGCTTTGAGTTCAACAAAAAGATTTCAATAGCTCAATACAATAACCGTACAAAATTGAAATTAGATAATGTTGTACATATCCAGAAACATTTTCAACCCATCATGCACACAACATGTTCTTGGATTAGGAGAGCCCTTTATACGGTTATGCCCATATTATATCCATGAATACTCATCAGCTCAAATATTTGTCATCTCGCCGTTGATTGCTGGCACTTTGATTGTTCTCTTCACCCGTTATTTCCTGTATAGAGTGCAAGCGGCGATACAATCCGACTGGTTGTACAATAGGGGGCATCACCCTAGGGTGTGGAACTGAAATGTTATGGGTTGAGGTAGGCTGCCCAATGAATGAATTTGGTGCAATTGGTGGAAACAACCAGGGGGTTCGATGATCAAACGGGAGAGGTGGACGTGATGAATCAAATGGAAAAGGAATCAATGAACCCCCCATATTTGGATCCACATTATTCTCATGAAATAAACGAACTTGACAACTTGAACTATTTTGAGATGTGGAATCTTCAGCTGTAACAAAAAAAAAAAAACACATTGTTATGCAATTGCATTGAAGGCGATGAAGATAATGATATTTTGAATTTCACATAAAATGATACATCAATTGATATTTCCATACCAGTATTTTGTAAAATACAACCTTGTACCCTTCTAGATGTGTGGTCCAGATTGATTTCTTTTGTAGAAGAAATCTCCAATTGTTCATTCATGCTTCTTTTCCTTCCACGACACCGTCCAACCTTTAGAAACTGTGGTCCATCTTTTCTTGATTTCAACGTAGGAACACTTTGCCCCCTTTTTTTGGTTGGGCTCAAGAAACTATGTCGCCTCTTGGTAGTGACCTTGGATGGAGTAACAACATCAAATTTCTTATTATTGTACTCTTGGCTTACATTTTTTACCAATTGATTTAGTGCATATGCCTGCTCCAAAGTTGTGGGTGTTATTTGTAATAAACCCCTCAATCTCTTATGAGTTGATGACATCACAAGTTTAATTTCCTCATCGATTGTTAGGGCGCTATCTGGCCTTACAATGGTTGAATCAGTGGAAGGAGAAGCTGGAAGGTTCAATTCAATTTCTGGGGTCATTACAAACGATTCATTTAAATCAAGTAAATAGCCAGGTCTTTCTGTAATAGACCTAGAGACATTAGGCAATTCATTGCCCCCTGAAACATTGCTAGTCACTACCATCTCAACTTTCAAAATATGCTTACAAATATTGCCATTTAGGGCCCATTTGCAATTACAAAAGTTTAGGTTCAGCCCTTTATAGATGACATGATACCATGTATCACGAGTTGCCATAGTTTGGCTACGAACCAAATACTCACTTTCCTTGTTTCCATCAGCCATACAATCTTCATCTGGGATATTCTTTGCTTTGCACTTGCTTAAATTTATTTGTTGCTCAGTTTTTGAAGCTCGGACAAAACCAGCTTTTTTTAGACGTTGCATGTGAATGTAATACAACTCAACCTTTTTTAATAACAGGTGCAACAGCCAATCCACCCTTCTATGGGACGCATTGTTCTTCTCACAAAGGTACCTTTGCTTTAGATACCGGTGATAAGATTCGATAGCATTATTAGTATCTTGGTTGGAATGTGGGAAGTCCCTATATGATTTTGCCCACATATCTGGAATAAAAACATATATTAGATGTGAAGAAACAATAGAAAATGGTCAATTACAAAATAAACTGATAAAATGCAACTTTAAGAAACTTACATAATTTGTTGTTGTTTAACCAGTTGGTTGCAAAATAATCCAAAAACACAGTTTCTTCTTTGAATTCATCAAAGAAACTTTGAATTTCATGTTGCACAGATGCATCATCTTTACACGAATGCATGATTAATCCTAGAGCACGGAAGATACAGACTTTATTTTCCTTTCCCCTGACTTTAGTTCCGACATTTTTCAACCACGCTCTACGGACATGCCATACACACAATAATAGTGTACAATTTGTGCAAGTCCTGAAATAATATAACATTATAAGAGAATATCTTTGAACATTATTGCTTTTTATATCTTCTAAAAAGAAAAAACTGTTTCACCTTAATGCCTCGATTTCTGCTGCTGCATCATCTGTGATCACAGCTCGGACATGCCAATCTGGGTTTTCCTTTTTACCATTTGCAAATAATTGTGACATCCATTTACAAATATCAAGAGTACCATTTCGTGATGATATGACCCATGCCACTGGAATCCCATTGTGATGATCATCAAAAGCCATTATGGTGTATAGTTGATACTGCATTACAATAAGAAAACAAGATTATAAGCATATAAGAGGACGACATTGAAATAAAGTTGAATAAATGAAGTTTTGGTAAATATGTTTACCCCATATTTGTTAGTGCTAAAAGTGGATTCCATTGATAACATGTTGTTGTGTGAGTATTTCACCATCATTGAAAGCATCCACTTAGTTTGTATGCCTATAATGAAAGGGATGTTTCTAACAACATCTTGTTGTTGGTAGAAGAAAAAGCTCTCTGGGCACTCACTAACCCAACAATCCACACTCATTGGATCACTTTCATGCTTCACATACTCCAGCCTCTTGATATTATTGTACATGCTTGACACATCCTTTCTTGTCATGAAAGAATCTCGAGGTGCCCCTGTGAACAACTCACCAGATCCATACCTTAAATCAAAGATAAATTTTTCCCAGATCATCGTAGCATTAAAACCATCACGAACCAAATCTTCAACAATAGTTCGTATATGCTCTGTTAAATGCGGCGCAAAATTGAATTTCTTGGGCATGCCATTTGCCTCATTTCCATGACAAACCACATTTTTGTCATCAATATGTTTGCATGCTGTATATATTAGAACAACATCATTTGGTCTAAGAGCAAGTCGTCGCATAATAAAGTGACATTGACAACCAACTTTGATGCTGTGACGTGGAAGACGTTTTTTTGTTGTAGATCCAGGTTCAGCTACATTGCTGGATTGTACATGATTTGGACCATAGGCACACCAATATCTGTGATCAAGAATTTACCAAAAATTAAATAAAATATTTATGCATGTTCGACATAATGAACTTAAAATCAAAATTATATATATATAGATAGATAGATAGATAGAGAGAGAGAGAGAGAGAGAGAGACTCACACAACATATTCTAGATATGTTGAAGAATTTGTCCTCTTGATATCCTTCACATCTTTAATTCGTCGAGTTTTAGCAACAAATCGAGTAGGTGCACTTTCCCTCATTTGCTCTCCACTTATAAAATCCTCAAGTCGACAATATGGAATAATCGCGACTTGGTCTCCTGCTACTTCTATCCATGTCAAATCTTCCGCTGAAAACTCTATCATTCCTTCTGGGTCCTCAACCTCCAACTCATTGATCAAGTCCC
>APFE030521231.1:17551-73777 GCA_000404065.3 Pinus taeda | reverse complement strand
GGGGGTAGAAGAGAGAGGCAAAGAGAGGTAGGGAGGAAGAGGGATAGAAGGAGGGGCTAGAGAGAGAGAGAGAGGAAGAGAGATAGAAGGGAAAAAGATAGAGAGAGAAAGGAAGAGGGAGAGATAGATATATAGATAGATAGATATGGGGAGAGAGAGAGTGTGTGACATATGTCTAGGGTGTTGAGATAAAGAGACAAATAAAGAAATATGGAGGGAGGTATAGATATAGATAGTACGACGAGAGAGGAAATAAGAGAAAGATAGAGATAGTTAGGGAGAGGCAGATAGAATGAAACCGGGGAGAGGGAAGGGAAGAGAGAGGAGAGGGGAAGGGAGTTAGACACATAATGTAAGGTGGAGAGAGAGAGAGAATAAGAAAGAATCTCATAAAGACAAATACAGACATAGAAGTTAGATCTAGAAAGTCATGAATATTTAAGATTTTCAATGTGGTTGTTGATTTCTAATCCTATTTGATCACATGCACTATATGAATTGATTTCAGTGTAGATGTCAATTTATAATGCTATTTAATATCTTCCACTAGATGCATTGATTTCAGTGTCGATGTTCATTTCTACTCCTATTTGATAGCTTGCACAGGATGCATTGATTTTAGTGTAGATATTGATTTCTAATCATATTTTATTGCTTGCACTAGATGCATTGATTTCAGTTTAGATGTCTATTTATAATCATATTTAATACCTTACACTAGATGCATTGATTTTCAGCATAGATGTTGATTTCTACTCGTGTTTGATTGCTTGTATTAGATGAATTGGTTTCAGTGTTAATATTGAATTCTAATCTTATTTTATTTCTTGCACTAGATGCATTGATTTTAGCATAGATGTTGATTTATAATCCTATTTGATTGTTTGCACTAGATGCATTGATTTTAGTGTAGATGTCAATTTATGATTTGATGCAACAAGATGTATGATGTGCATTAATTTCAAATTAATTAGATTAATAGTGTGCATTGATTTCAGTGTAAGAACATTGCTAACTTGTCCATCTCTATCTTTATTTCCCATTATCTATCCTTCTTTATCACTCTATCTCAGCCCCTATACATACACACTCTCTCTCTCCATATCTATCTATCTATCTCTCCCTTCCTTCCTTTCCCCTCCCTCTCTCTATCTTCCCCTTCTCTCTCTCTAACATTTATCTCTCCATATCTATATCTCTTCCTCACTCCCTATATTTTCCTCTCTCTTCTTCCTTCTCCCTCCGACATCTATATCTATATCTCCCCTTGTCTCTCCTTCTCACCCCTAAAACATACACACCCACTCTCAGTGTAAGCACATAAAAATTATTCAACCATAAATACGATACTTGAACTTTCATCATAAATAAAATGTTTCCTTACCCCAAATGTTTTCTTCTTGAAACTATAAACTATTTATAATTGGGTACATTCTTATTATTCTCATTTTCCATCATTCAATGTTGTTAATTACTTCGCATTCAAACGCAGTAATAGAAAATAACTACCATTGAAAATTATTTGGGGTTTAATACCATAAGTCACAGTGATTGAATTTCAAAAAAACCACTATTGATACTAGAGAGGAATGGAGACAAGGTATGTTGTCTATTAAAGTAGCTCAAGTTAAATATTTCAATGGTCTATGATTCCAACTACTCTTTTCATATGACCGACATGAGAAAATGGAAAAATTAATAGGTGTGACAATAGAAATAGTAGAAGAAAATAGTTTCAGATTGATTGCAATGGAGATTGTTTGTAATTGACTATATTCTTAGTATTCACATTTTCTATATATCAAAATTGTTACATTAACACTTTGCACTCAAAATTTGTATTTATATTAACATTAACAGTCTCTCTCATCTACAAAAATTGAGGAAACTAAGTAAATATGAGGCAACTAAGTAAATTTTAAATTAAATTGACCAAATTAATCTTAGAAATATTTAACATATTTAAAAAGATCAAAATAATTAGATGTTCAACAAATTTTGTATGACCGCACACGACTAAAACGTGCATAGGTTCATCTTAACACCGGATCTATCATGCCCCTAGAGGGATCAAATCTCTCGAGGTGAAAACCCTTCCTCAAGTTTTGCACTCAAAAAATAGGTTTGCACCTCGAGAGATTTGATTCCTCTCGGCGCTTGAACTAGATCTGGGGTTAACGATGGATCTTTATAATAAAATAAGAAATTATTTATTTACATTTATAAAAGAAATAATAAATTATAATATTAATATCTTTATTTTTATTATATATTAATCAATGGTTGTGTCATAGATAGAAATGAAGCCTTATAGATATATCAACCATAATTTACTAAAATAATTATTGTTTTATTATAAATAATTATTGTTATGAAGAATTATATTGTTAATTAATAATACTAATATATTATGAAGTTAAATATTATTATTATAAGCAATAATATAATATTATTATCGGTTATTATTGTTCTAATTAATATTATTAATATTATTAACAATTAATATTATTTTTATAATCTTAATATAATAATCATAAATATATAAATATATAAGAATATGGTGGTTATTATTTATATAGTTATTAATAATTATAAATAGTTGGTCTTTATAAAAAAATACACAATAATTGTTAATGTGGTTGATATATGTCTATCGGTGTATATCAACCACATTGGTAAATGTGGTTGTTTATATGCTTGATATATGCCTATTGGCGTATATCAACCACATTGGTAAATATGATTGTGCTAGTTTATTTATCTATATGCTTTCCCATTCTCATTTTTAGCTCTAAATAAAACAACATTATTAAATAACTTGGTGTGACTAACAGTCGAAAAAATCCCAAATTGCATAAATATATTATATTATATTTTCAATGTCTACAATTAAAAACAAAAACTCCGATGGTCCTTGTTCAAGATGTTTGTTATCCCTCCTTATTGAATATGGTGTCGTGAAGTTATTTTGGAACTCAGATGGTGCTTCCAGTGATTGGGTAAAAAATATGTTTTTAATTCACACGGTGTTCCATTTATCTAAAATGAATCCCACCCATTAGCACTTGTCATATATTCATATAAGCACTGGTATTTCCGATGCAATACATCTTATGGTATTAATTGTTTTCCTGAGATATTAAATAAACCTGGTACATCATGACTATTCCATTCAACTCGGGTGGAAATATTCGGTCACATACAGTCCCTCCTATTTGATATTATTGAAAATAATTCCTGAAAACGAAATTGTGGAAATTAAACACACCCAACGCTCCATGCCCAAAGCTCCATGCCCATGCAGCGTAAGGGCATCACAAACTCATTATTGTCACAACCTTCTAGGGCCTACACCACCATAGTCCCTTTAAGAAGCTGGCCCAAAAGGGGAACTTGACTTTAAAAAAAAATGGACCAACTCATATACTGAAATAATCATTATAGATCAAAGACAAAATTAAAATTAAACCATAGTTTTCATTCATCCCTAATTAAATCGATAGGTACCCCTATTGGAAATGGGCATATTGATCTTTTTGTTAACTACAAATTCCAACCCTAGGGTTGAAAATGAAACATCCTGGAATATTCTTGTCACATCCTCTCAATCATTGAACGTAATTCTCACTAATAACTTCCTTACATGTCTATATCAAATATTTAAACCATGTTTAAAATAGATATTTTACCAAATTATGATGAAGAATTTACTTTTGCTTATATGAATGACCATATATAACTATTAGTGAGAAATAAGTTCAAAACAAAAATTATAAAGAATGCATTGAAATGTGCATTAAATTCTGAAATGAATAAAATGTAAGAATAAATGGTATGGTTACATGCCCTTGCTTGATTACACGACTCCAAACTCGAATTCTCCTTCTTGACACATGTGTGTTGGCTCCATTTAAACACATTGATGTTCATTTCCTTAAGGTATAGGAACAAAATGGTACAATTATGATATGATAGGGTTTGATGTTGAGTTCACATAGATCTATTTTTTATTCATAGGAAGAAGATGGATTCATGTCCACATTTTTTCCTTTGAGTGACGATGGGAAATTTAGGGCATGTGTTCATTAATTCACACACCTTGGTGTCTTCGTTTGCAATCATACCATCACCACTGAATTCACAAACCCAACACTATTTCATACTTGTATCGATGTTGGCTTTTGGTATGTTTGTAGTTTGGAATTTTATATATTACAATTTATTTATAGATTGAACATAACCCACATTTCCTATTTTTGTTTGGTTTTCTTATCAGATCAAATCATATAAATCATATAATGAGGATAAGATGTAATGGTTTTTTGAGTGCTTCAAAAGGGCTACAATGAATCTTATATTGTCATTCCCTACCTCCCTCCCATAGATAAGCAACACATAATCATATGGTAACACAATTAGTTTTTTAGCCGAGTCTTATGGGTGGGTCAGGTAAACAAATCTCATATGCAATGGACATGAACATTTAAGGCCCAGTAATACACATCTAAACTTGGCCTGAGAAATGATCTTTGTAGAATAATCCAAATGGTAATATGAATGCACCTAGAATTCTATAGGACATGCACCAAGAAGCTGCAATGCTAAGATTTTATATTTCAAAATCCCATATATTTAATTTACAAATATTTGATAGCTCAGTCATTTATTTGATGTCAATATATGCATGCAAAATTCCTAAATTATAAACAAATATTTTGTACTAAATGTGTGTTAACTACACTTTTTAGATTATCAAAATTATCAACTAGTTTACATTATTTAAATAATGTATTATGATTCAGTTTACCATATTGATTTGATTCTTGCTAGTGACATATATTCACTAGTTGAGCTATGGTCAAACATGGTAAAACAAACTCATCCATGGTCATACACGGTAAACCATTGACAACACAGTCAAACATTTCCACTCATTGTCACCAATGTTAAACCATACATAATCTTACTTCGTCATGGGCAACGAGTGCCAACCTAGAACAACCTATTATCTACTTGCTATTTATGGCCAACTATCATCAACCATTGTTAGAATGGTTGATCATGGTCAACCAAGGTCTCTATGGTTGAACATGGTCAACCATTGTCAACATGGGCATCCATAATCTACCATAGAAAAGTATGGTCAACCATGGCCAAATATGTCAAACCATGTTTGTCCATGGTCAACATGGTCAAATTATGGTCATCATTCCCAACCTAGGGTTGACTATAATTATTCCTCTATAGTCAACTACGGTTAACTATAATCCATCTCCTATATCCTTAGTCAAGCATGAAAATAACAGTCCAGCATAATTGACCAAGGTCAACCTTGATGAACATTGGGTTAATAAGGTTTACCATGGTACCTCCATCAACTATGGGCTATCCTGATCAATGTTGGTCAACCCTCTTCAACTAAGGTCAATCTCATCAACCCTCTTCAATCTCTAATAAAACCAATTTCGTAACATTAATGTAACATCAACCATGGTGAACATTAATGTAACAATTGACAACATTAACATTGCATTGTTAGATTAATGTAGCATAGATATATTTTTATATTTATTGACACTTTCTAGATCTATTACATTTCCTTGGGAAAAGAAAGTTATAACTCGTATTCTTTGAAGCATGATGGTGTCCTTGTCAACCATATCCAGAAATTGCTTACATCACAAAACCAAGATCACTTACAAAAGTTCCATAAAATCTATGATATGTAACACTATGAAACTAGGAGTTGAAACAAACATTTGAGAGCAAGATATTGATAGATTTTTAATAAAATTATGTAGCTAGACAACATGAAAATAAAAGAGCTAATAGAATGGGAAAATTCCACATAAGCACAACTCAAAACACTAGATTAACTTCAGATAAAAGTGACTCAAGAAAGTAAACAAACACAAATGAAATCATTCATCTATAATGATTACTGGTTGGTCTAGAGAAAAATGATCATTGGCCATATGGATTGGGGCCATATTTTTAACTCCTCCATTCTGAGGTGCGCTAGATTCCATATCAGATTCTGAAACCATGTATCACTCTATTTCGCCCAGTGCACAACAACTGCTTCCATATCATACCAAATATCTCTCGTGTTCCTTTTGATTTATTCCTAACAAACAAATAGCTTATAATTATCCACTTGTTTGCCATGTAACAACATATTCATTAAGGTATCCATCTATCTTTTTTTTATAAAGGGAATGCGAAAATCAACGTCAACGTTTTTGCATTTCCCTAGGTCTGGGACCTTTTTGGTCTTACCAACAGTAACTTTTGAGTCAAAATGACACACCCTATCACCAAATTCTTTGGCCTCCAAAGTTCTGACCTCCCTTCAAACTTTGAAAGGAACATCATCAAAGAAATTAACCATAATATCCCATCCAAATAGATGATGTTGCCTAGAGTATGAAGCACCCGATGAGCCTCCCCAAAGACTAATTAAGCGCTCTCATGCCGCCATGCAAATCCAAAACCTACAGACAAACTCTACCAAGAACCTTTAGAATTGATCCCTAAAGGCCCTAGAATGGACTGCAAGGGACAGCCGGGCCATAATTTTTTGAAAACTCTCAGAGGAACCAATTGTAACTTATGCATATGCCTTTTATGTACCAAGCCAAATATCATCTAGGGAACAACAACAGTAAAACTTAAAAAATAACTGAGTAATCCACCACTTGGACTATATAGGGATTGATAGATTTACCAACTAGATTGATCGGTGAAGTCACTTAAAGGTTCTACCACATCATATATTCAAACCAAATGGAGAAACAACCATTGTACCAATTGAATGCCACCAAGATTGGACAATTAAAAAACATACCTAAAGGTTCTATGGATTACAAATAAACAGAGGGGAGAATAATGACCAACTCAAAGGATGGCCCCATCGATGAATTGTGCAAGAAGCACACAAAGAACAATTGTTACCCTCACTTGACCAGACAACCCTACTGAGACCAAATTTCATGGGACAGTGACAAACTGTAGCACAAACCAAAACATGACCACAGACACAACCCACCCCACCACAACCAAACAACAATACTTTATGCAACAAAATTATCTGAAGATTCAATATAGTAATACTTGAAATATTGGACACCAATCCCAACTAATGGTTGGAATGCACCATAGGAAATGGGCATAATAACTTGTTAGGAGTATTTGGTGTGTGAGGGATATATATATCAAGCCCAAGCTATGACGCAAAACCAAAGTCACATAGAGAAAGAGTAGGAACCCAAATATACCTCAAAAAATTAGTAACTAGACCATGCCATCTTGAAGTTGATTCTACTATGTGCCACAATTGGCACCATGCATGAAAATATATAACGACGTAGAAGAAACAAGGAAATTTTTTGATTTTGAAGAAGCTCAGGGCCAAACATCCAACCCTTGCCAAGTGTTGAACCTACCTCTGTAACTATCTTGACTGAAAAAAGCCATGATATGGTGATCATAAATTTTCTTCGATTGCATGTCACAATCAATACAACCTTCCTCTAATCTCCACTACTCTATTGTGCCATGCTCACATCAATACCTCCTAATAGAATGTACCCAGGGGTTATTAATCCCATTTGTTTTAATTCACGTGTGCTTGACCTAATCACCTTAATCCCACTACTTAACGTCTTCCTCCATGTAGTCATTTTGCCATTCCACGTGTTAGGGATAGAAGACCAAGTGGAGGAACTAGAAGTCTCCCAAAAGGCCACCTCCCATTCATCCATTAATATGCCATGAATGGAATTCATGGGTTTGGATTTCCAAGGCACTAGAAAACCACCATCCAATGGTCTTTTGGTCTTCATTCCCCATATTTTCACCCCTAGAGGGGAACGTCAAAGTAGTTCACTTCCTATATTGTTCTATCCATTGTTTCAAGATTAAAGTGACTTCATGTTGCATCCTATCTGACCAATCTTCCTCCAAAACTGACTCTCTCACACCACTTCCCCACTTAGCTAGACAACCAATTTCTTGATTTCTTTCCCTTTTAGTGTGCATAGATATTATGTAGTGGAAATTTGGGAGAAGTTCCCTGATATTATGTGCTACTGATTGAAGTTGCCCACTCGTAATAGATCGTTCAGTAGATTTCCCCATCTGATTCAAAATGCTTATCTTAAATTAAAATATATGGATATATGTTACACCTCAATGGGAGATAAATACCGAGGATAAAAGTACTGCAAGGAGGAAAGCAAGATTTTTCTTTTAAGAAAAAAGAACTGAAAAGTCTAGGCTAAGGGGATATAGATTCCCAGAAGGTGGGACGCTACCAAGGAAAAATCTATGAGTAGGATAATGTTAAATATACATTATTAAGGCTCAGTAGGGGTTATTGAGATCTAGAAAAACTATCATAGATCAGGGGGAATCAAAGGTGGTTCAAGGATGGGTGGAAATGCATTGCATGTCATAGATTTTCAGCATCAAAATACTAGCCAGAATATCTATACTTACTATGAATTTTTCATCACTCCTTGTACCTAGATTTTTAGGGTAAAAGTTTTTAAAGGGTGTTAATCTAGTTATGGTGATTGTGGTAGTATTACATTTAGAAAAACATTAGAGAAATCACTTATGCTTTAAATTATAGGAGCTGACTAGTTGTTAACTAGTTGTAATTGCATAGAAAATAATCTAGGTGTACTCATATGTTAGGAATTTTAACCACAAACACTCTACAACTATGAGTTAGAGTAAGGCAGAAAGTTATGTTAGGTGTAAGATATGCTAAACAAAATTGTATGGAAGTACAAGACTGTATAATTCTGTTTGAAAATATCTACCATATGCATGTAGAAACTATAATATTGTAATTCATGTTAGAATATATTATACATTATGCATGTGAAATTTACATATCACATTGAAATACTTTCTGAATATGCATGTAGAAGTGATATCTCCTATTAGAATATCTTGCACAATATGTATGTAGAATTTACATATCATGCTCAAATACTTTCTGAATATGCATGCAGAAGTGATATATCTTGTTAGAATATCTTATATAGTATGCATGTAGAATTTATATGTCATGTTGGAATACTCTTTGAACATGCATGCAAAAAAGTTATTTTCTGTTTGAGCATCTTGTACATTATGCAGGTGGAAATTATATATCATGTGGGACTAATTTTTGAATGTGCATGTAAAGTGGGCAAATCATACTTGAATATTTTAAACAATATACATAGGGAATGATAAAAATATAATTGATAGCCTTAAGGGCACATAGAAGCTATGCAATTCAAGGAAGTAAATGGAATAGTTGATGTAGGATTTACCAGTTAACTCATAACAAGAATAGGATTTGTGCATATATGCATTGCGTTTATTATTACCACGATTAAAGTGCATATAAGTCACTTTGATGATGGTGAGATAGGTAGAGGAATGATAATCCATGCCATGCAATGTAGTATCAATGTGTGAAAAGAATAAATAGTGATTCTGATATCCAGTTGCTAGTAAGCATGTAGCCATTACAAAATTAAACCTTCAGCATTGTGGATGTAGTTATGAATTTTCTAGTACTCTTAATAGATGTGAAGTAGACTTAACTATAGGTCGCTAGCCAACAAATCTAGACTTGATCAAGTAAAAAGAGAAAGCAACATTTTATTTTGAAATATATGCAGAAATGGAAATAAGATGTGGCTGCAAGCCTCTATAAATATATATATAAGTTAGCCTAATCCACAGAAGGCTCATTCTCGAAATCAAAATTACAATGAGATCACACCAGTACCAAAATTATTTTAACATAACTAAAAGTACCTCTGCTACGAATTTTCAAATGATAGGTAGTCTGTAAAAGTTTATGATATCTCTACACTTTGGAACAATGAGTGCGAGACAAGAAGAACCAACAGAACACATCAATGAGCTAACATATAGCAATAGAGGAAAACCATTGAATAAGCCGAGAATAAGGAAATTCATTCTTGCAAGCATGCAAAACTAGAATAATGCTACCATTACTTGGAATTTCCAGTAAGGAGCCCAGAAAACTATACATACATATCACTTCATACATTTGATACATATGTCCTGAATTATATCAGGTATTCAAACCCGAGTAGTAGACCCTCGAGTTTATGAGAAAAAAAATAGACAAGAATAGAAAAACCATTAGGCACCCAAGCTAAGGTGCCAGAAGGCTCTCTGAGACGTTTGATGAAAATGGATACATGCGCCATAAACTCTAAAAAACCGAAACCTACTAGCACAACAATAGGAATAACTATACATCAGAAATGGATTCTAGTAAGGTGAGGAGGGTGGATTCGAATTAAGACCAACCTGAAACCATTCAAGTGAAAATTAGCTATCATTGCCCAAATCGAGTGTTGCAAAATTACAGGTGATGCACTAATACCTAACATACCTACAAAAAGGTAGAGAAAATGTTAGTATAACAGAAAGATAGAATCCCTTAAATATTGCCATGGAAAAACATTGTGAACAGAAGATTAGAGGCGTTGACTGGGGCAATGAGGGCCCTTAAGTGATGAGACTGGCTGAGGGAGGGTTGCGAAAGACCCAAATGCATATAGGAGAGAAGCATATGAGTTCAAGACGAAACCCTCATACATAACTTACTCGAATAACTTCTAATCATGGTATAATTTGTGAACCAGTGTATGGGAAGCGACATGAATGGAATGTCAAATGAATAGTGATTGTGTTCTCTGGAATTATTCTGGGTCGCCTCTACACAGGAAACATTAGCATCAATAATCATGAAAATTGGAATATAAAATTAAATCAATCAGATGGAGAGAAACTTGACCCAAGCCCAAAAAAGGCACATACCTGAACCGATGTAGAGGGGTTGTTGTAGACAACACGTTGTGTCCCTGGTTTCCATGCAAGATGTTTGGAATTCTTCGAGGGTCGTAGTGGAGTTACAAGAAAGGGGTAAAATGAAACTGTATATGGTAGACAGAGGAAGACCGATCCTTGAGAAAAAATAGAATGCATGTAGTCTCCACGGTGTATAGTATTAAGCCAACGGGGAGGCACACAATGAAGGGAAGAATTGTCTAAAGGCACAGTGAGCTGAGGTATCGTTAGAAATTCCCCTGTCTAAGGGAGAATGGAGTAGAAGGAAGGAGGTGGGAATAGGACTAGATCACCAAAAAGAGTTAGGGTTAGGAGCAGAGTATCATAGCCATAGATTGCATCCTGAAACCTCTGGATCATAGATGTGTCCTCGGTTAAATAAACATGTAAATTCGAGCCCTACCTTAAGTTCTTCTAATGGATTGTGCATAGATGGAGGCGAACCAGTGGTCTAGAGTCTATTGGAAGGACAACTGATAAGTACCAATGTTACAAGGTTAGCAGATTGAGAAGATCAATCAAAACGTGTGGACAACGAGTGCCATTAAGGAATAGGGATAGGTGTGATGCCACCTTGTCCACGCATGATAGAGAGACCCTGGATCCAAAATCTTCAACTGTCAAGGTGTAAACGAGTTGTAAGGTACTACCTCTAACCAATAAAGGAAAACATAGTTAGTCCCGAAGGGTGTGCCATAACAAAGATATAACATTAGGGAAGATTAATTATGGAAACCAACCTTACAATGAAGATATTCATGAAACTTGTGAGGGAAGGTTTTTAAAAGTGGAGCATTACTAAAATCCCTCTCCACTTTACCCATATATGAAGATAGCACATAAATTTCAAGAGAAAGAGAGTCATATGTAGAGTATACATTAAAAAGACAATGCAAAGGAAAAAAATTTATTACTAAAATTGATGTATGTGTTGAGGTTCGTTACAAATGGTATGAGAGCCAGAGTTCTACTCTAGAGCCTGAACATGGCCATCACTATTAATAATTGTATGCGAAATATTAGTTGTTTGAATTGTTTTGATGTATGATGGGTAGTTTTGATGTGAATCTGAGTTATTGAACAACGATGGAACAATCTCCGTAAGATAACACAGGTGGGAAAGAAGTGTAAGTGGAACTGGGGGAAGAAGGTAGTGCCACCTTATCCTCCCAGTTTGTAAATATGGTGAAGACTCTACAACTAGAGTTAGCACAACTCTATAGCAGTAATGAGAGGCTTTCAAAAGCCAACGAGGAGCACGAAAATTTAATTAGAGATTGGACTGAGAAGTCTAGCCATAAGAGTGTGGATACATAGGTTTTGAAGAAGATAGATTCTGACAAATTAGAGAACGAAGGAGATTCTGATCTTGAGTAGCCAAAAGTGCATAAGAAAAGAAGAAATTTGGAGTTACAAGGAGAATTTAAGAAGATCAAAATGCAAGTGTTTGATGCAGGGAAAGAGGAAGATGTCAAATCATGGTAAGCCTAAACTGTGGTGGGAGGAGAGGAAGAGTGTTCAAATGTTAGAGGAAAAGGCAATTTCATGGGAAGAATTTCAAAAGCGATTCAAGTCATGCTATCTAAGTGAACGATATTATGATGACCAGGCTAAAGATTTCCATGAACTGAAATTGGGGCAACTGACCATAGATGATTTTGTAAATAAATTCACCAACTTATTGAGATATGTGTCTTATTTGAAGGAGGAAAAATCCAGAATCCAATAGTTTTTGAATTGTTTACCAATCTCCTGTAAGGAGAGAATTTAGTTTGATAACCTAAAGACCATGGATGAGGTGGTCAAGATGGCCAGGTTATGCTATCAACAATTGAAAATTAAGAATGAAGGTGGAAAGTTATGTAAGAATAAAGAGGGCAACAAAGTCGGTCGGGGCATGAAAAAACAAAAACCACTCTACTTGAAAAGATTTGGTAGAAATCATCAAAGAAAGAAGGGGGTCAAAGGGGAAATACCTTTACTTGCTAATTATTCTACAGGTTCAAGGATCACAGAACAAAACAACAAAAAACAAAACAATGCTAAAGAACTGTTAAGATGGGGGATGTGGCAAACCATATACGATGCAAGATTGTCCACACAATCTCAAGTCTTTTCAGAACATGCAGGCAGTTCATGAGGAAACCATCGTCAATGATATTGCAAGGAATATACTTAAGATCAGCACAACCTTAGAGAATCGACAAGTTGAACATCAGGAAATAATGCTAGAAATTGAAGGTAATATCCTAAACCAACCCATATCTATTTTAATATATTCGGGGCTAGTTTAAGTTATATTAGCCCTTGAATTGTAGAAAAGTGAAATCTGAAAACAAAAAAGTTAAAAAATGTATGGTTGGTTCAGTGAGCAACCGAAACCAAGAGGAAAGTGACCAAACATGTGAAACAATGTTTGGTTGATTTTAATGGTATTCCTCAATGGTGGATTTGAACCTTCTCCTGCTCAGGTCATGTGATTTGTTGATAGGCATGGACCGGTTATCACTGTTATAAATTGTTTAGAAAAAATAGTGACATGTGTCAATATGAATGGAGTCACTAAAATAATTAGAGGAAAAGCAAAACCCATATCAATCCGGTAGATTTTAGTGTTACAACTGAAAGGAAGTGCCAGGGAAGGATGCCAACTCTACTTGGCACAGGTAGAAATGAGAGAATAGTTGGTTGAAAAAGAAATTCTCGAGATAGTATCGGTCATTAAGGAGTTCCTAAATGTATTCCGAGAAGAGATTCCGAGATTATGCCATCTTCATAAAAATATATTATAACATATTGCTTAAAAGATAAAAGTATATTTCAAACGGTTGTGTTATCTAGAATGTGAAATTTCACATTCTAAGAAAAGATATTAAAATCCATGTGAAATTATAAGAAGAGATATTAAAGCATGTTTAAGTGGAGTAATAAACCAAAAATAAATAAATAAATCTTAAGAAGAATCAAGAAAGATGGAATGGATTATGGCTTTAAAAATTAAATAAATATTAAAATTTTAGTCTAATTTAAGCTATAAGAACTAATATAATATTAATTAAATTTAATTAAATTTTTATTTTAACAAACTTTATATTTTTTTTCAAAAAAGACTATAATATTTGGTTTATATATTAATATAAAATGTAATAGATAAATAAAAATTTTAGGAAATAAAAATATGAAACTATATAATTTAATTAATTTAATAAATTTTTATTTTAAACCAACTTTAAAAAAAAAAAAAAAACTATAATATTTGATTTATATATTAAATATAAAATGTAATAGATAAATAGAAATTTTAGGAAATAAAAGATAACAAAAAGAGTTATTAAAATATAAGAATTTAATGTTATCAAATATATTTTTAATGAACTTGTATAAAAGAGATCGAATGTGTAATTAAGTTAATATGATTTTTTAATTGTTAAATTAATATATTAATTTATTAATATCATTTTTTAATTGTTAAATTATTACAATTAATTTTTTTAAAATTTATTTGTTTTGAATTTTAATTTAAATAGAGATTCATGTTAATTATAGATTTAACAAATATTGAGAGTTGTAGTGTAAGTTTGGCCAGAAATTTAAGAATATTACACTTGCTAAATCCATTGCATTTTTAAATACATACATAGATTCGACACCTTGAAATTTAAAAGAACTTAGATTGTATAAACTACACCATTAAACTTATAATTCCAAACATTAGAAAATATTAAATATTAGCCTAAAAATATTTAGGTTTGCATTTAATATTTCATCCATTGGACACGTTTAACTTTGTTGACACATATTTACATTATTTTTAGGTTTGCATTTCATATTTCATCCATTGGACACGTTTAACTTTGTTGACACATATTTACATTTACCTTTAGTATTTGATCCATTCCACACATTTAACTTTTGATTCATGTTAACTCGTGGCTAGGTCGGAACCACGAATAGCACATGACCTTATAGAGGTCACAATTGGAATGTGTACTTTGACTATCCTGACAGCAAAGGTCGCTTTCAACTTTGGACTTTGGAGGATTCTTGTGTCATATTTGACAGATATAAATGATTGCCCTGTATTTAATAATTAGGTACAGAGATTGAAGCTGTGAAGCCAAATATGTATACAGAGATATATCGAAATGGTCTTGAGACCGAGTCCGTGATTGACACTGGATATATATATATATATATATATAAAAAATGGTGTTTAGGCCGAGTGGTATATGACTATATATATATAACAAAATGGTGTTTAGGCCGAGTGGTATATGACTATATATATATAACAAAATGGTGTTTAGGCCGAGTGGTATATGACTATTTCCGCCCGTGTCCGTTCTTTGGACACTGAGTTGGTCTGGAGCAGGAGGCGGTGGAACCTCACTGTTCTTTGCCCTTCAGCGGCTGCGCGGTTTGGAATGAACAAGCCCACGCGTTTTACTTCAATTCATGCACTGCTATACTCCAATCTATCTTCTCGTCAACACTAGCACTAGTATAAATTGATGAAACCCATCCATACCCATATTCTGCATTGTCATTCTCATTTTCAGCTCTAGCTCTAAATAAATAAAGCAAGATTATTAAATAATTTGGCGTCACTCAACGATAAAAAAAAGTCGCACGCCGCATAAATAAATAAAGCAAGAATATTAAAGAATTTGGCGTCACTCAACGTTCGAAAAGTTGCACGCTGCATAATGATGAAACTCCATATTTTCAGTGTCTACCATTAAAAACAAAATCAGAGTCCAAAGCCCCTTGTTCAACCTACGATATCTTCTCAAACATATAACTAAATATCTTATTAACGTCTACTTTTTTACCGGCACTTACCGAATCTAGTGCCGTGATGTTCTTTTGGGTACAAAATTAGTTTTTAATTTTGGGTACAAAATAAGTTTTTAATTCAGATTGTTTTCCATTTTTCTTAAACAAATCCAACCCATTAGCGCCTGTCATACATTTGTAGGACGGGGATTTGCCATGTACTACGTATTATGGTATTAATTGTAATTGTTTTGCTGAGATATTAAATAAACCTTGTGTATCATCACTATTCCGTTCAACCCGGGTGGCAATATTATGTAGGAAGGCAAACAACCGTTGCATAATTGTCAGATACAATCCCTCATACTTGCAATCTAGAAAAATAATTCTTCAAACCGAAATTATGGAAATTAAACAGAACCAACGCTCCACCAACTAACAGTCAATGGAAATTAAACAGACCCAAACGCTCCACCAACTAACAAAGGCCATGTAGCGTAGTGGCATCAAAAACCTCCAGGGCCTAAACCACCGCAGTCCCTTGAAGAAGCTGCACTGAAGAGGGAACCCCAGGGAAAAATGGACCGGAGCATATACTGAAATGGTCAATTTGTTACAAGCAAGGCAGTATATATGGACGATATTTACAACGTAGGGCGTTACTCTATGAAATGAACTCTCCTATGTGCTATGGTGTAATGTTTTGTGCCATTGATTTAATATGTTAGACAATGGAGAAAATTCCCACCGTCCGATGATCAGAGGCACTTGTAAGTTCGTTACCCTAACTACCCATAGCAGTGTGTATCCTAATTCCCCTTTCTCGTTAACGACTTTTCCTCTTTCTCCTACAGTAGCTTATTTCTTGGTGATGTTGTCGTTTATGTATTGTTGCAATTCGAGAGGCAATGTCGCGCCCCTACACCTGCAGTGGTCTTCCAACCGCTTATAGCGAGGTGCGGCACCACCGAACACTTTCTTTTCGCCAATACTTATGTTGATAGACTACTTCTTAACATTCGATACTTAGTTTTATTTTTCGTTACCAATTATTGTTTTTATCCTTTATATGGATGAAAACCCATACATATTCATCATCAACAGCAATTAACACATATACATTTGCACAATAGCATAAAGGGAGGCGCAACTTCTTGCAATATGATCTGCTCAAATCAATATATATAATCTTTTTTTATAAGTACAAGTTAAATCTTGGGAAACCCCAAATTTACACTAGCCAAATTTCCAGCTTCGACAAACTCGGTTGTCGAGCTCGTCGGCGCCTCCGCACGGTCGTCGCACGACTCACCAACTCTTCGTTCACCTTGTCACACGATCATGTTGTTTTCCCAACTTAGGCGCGCCTCGTCATAACCAAGTCGCCAGACACGGGCGCCTCTGCACGAGTCACACCTCTGTTCACAACTCCAACACTTCATCGTTTCTATCGTTTCATCGTGCACAACGCACCCTACCCGAGTCGTCCATCTGCACGATTCTTCATTTCAGCGTGCACCACACGGCCTTGTCCAGTCGCCCGTCCGCACGTCCACCAGGTCACCCAAACTCATTCACCGGAGTCACCACACGACTTCACCCGGGTCACCTCACGACCTCACCCAGGTCGCCTGAACGACTTCACCCTGGTCGCCCAACGACCTCACCCAGCTCATCCGAACAACTTTGCTCGGGTCGCCCGACAACCTCGCCCAATCCACCCGAACGATCTCACTCGAGTTTTCTGCCCGACGACCTCGCCCGAGTTTTCTGCCTGACGACCTCGCCTGAGTTCGGCCTCACCCGAGATCGCCCTCACCCGAATATTCTGCACGAGTTTTTCGCCCAACTTTCGTGCACGAGTTTTTCACCTAAGTTCTGCCCCTCGAGCGGGCTCATCCATGCGCCGCAGAACTCTTCTCATCAAACTCGTGTTGGTTGAATGATGATCGCTTGTCTCCACAAATGCTCCACCAATATATATGGGCAGGTGGGGGTTATGTCACCCGACCGACCAATGCCCAACGCCCAAGCCGACTCATTCAACATGTTGCCTTCACCTGAGTGGAGGATCAGCCTGCCCAACTCATGGGACTGCCCTCTAAACTCGCCCAACATCATATAAACTCGTCTCTTGGTTCATTTCGCAATCATTTCGCACAAGTCCTTCGCATGGTGGAGTCGCCCTGCCCGTTGCACGGACCGCAGCTCTTTACATCCTCCCCCACTTGAAGTCATTGTCGTCCTCAACAATATCTCATCTGGACAACCGTTTGTCAACAAGATCATCATACCAAGGCATACAACCCATTGGTATGTCATTTATCGGAAATCATCTCAATCCATGATCATCAACCACCCTGTCACAATCTCCACATGCTGCTCCCCATCGTGGAAGGTTGGCCCCTCCATCTCAAGCTACATGCTTCCTACAACATATCGTGTTGACCCCATCATGTGTTGTCCTCGTGTGAACTGCTTCCATGATACTCCAACATAATGCTAACACATCTCTATACACTGTCGATCCCCATGTTTGAATTAGTTGGGTAGCTAATCCAACGGTCACACTCAAACCATGAGAATGCACATCGTCATGCCACCATTAGTTGTTTCTCTGAACATCCCATCACATCAACAACTAGATCAAGAATCCACCTCCATATAAGTGTAAGCCATGCTCAGGTCCATGAAGTAGTCTCCATCTCATCTGCAACATGTTGTCCATGATGTTTGGTGTCAATGTGTTGCATGAAATCAGCCGCATCTATCCCAACATCATCATCCATATGTGTATCTCCTCAATATGAAGAGATCATTTCATCAAAATCCAGCCCCTCGATGTGCCACATCAAGGTCCATGAAGAAACCTCCATCACATCTGTATGTGCCATCCCTCAAGCCTGCCATAGAAACAAGTATGTACCTGTCTCGTCTCCCATGTGCTGCCCATGATCATAGATCAATCAGCTTCCATGTGTCAAAGTGGTTAAGTCTCTGCTCAACCCACGCCCAAGTGTTGCCACCAAGGCATCATCATCGTCATAACTCTATGACTCCAATGTGCCTCATATCGATCCTCCACATCAAGTCACTCTTCCAAGCCACCCTCATACATGTACTCAGAAGTATGCACCCCATCTTGCATCAAAGTCTCTGACCTTAGGTCCTCAATGCATTGGACCCTCCAATTCCACCATATATGAAGTCTCCAAAAGTCACAACCTTATGTCATCATGAGCTCCATGAATCATCTCCAACCAACACTCTAGCAAGCATACAAGTCTTGACCCAAAGGTCTCTACAAGATGCCTCAGCACTCCATGTAGTAGGAATGCTCCATAGTCTGCTCACAACTCCATCCAAGTCCATGGCCTTGTTGTACAAGAGTGCGCAACCTCTCCATCGGCTCAAGTAAAACATCTCCATGTCACACTAGCAAATTCTCCTGCACAACATTCCTGCCTTGACACTCCTCATTGGATGCTTATAAGTGACACCTCTATAAGTGCTCCTAAATAACGTCCCTACATAAGACTACCATGCTCCATGTCTCCAACCTGATGTCCATGACTAAGTTGCCCATGTAGTCCAACTAAGTAGACCCATCACAACAATCGGTCATCCCCATCCAAGTCTGCAATCTTCAGTCTAGTGAACTCGGTCACCCAACCATATCATTATCACGAGTCCCATCCATCATAGCTCCCCAACTAAAGGTTCCACCAAGACTATCTCTTGGTCTCGGCCACGAGAAGTCCACCCAAGCAACTCAGGTGTGTGCCCTTCTCCAATATGTCCATGAGTCATGCCGAGCATTTAACCAATTCTCCATGTGGCTAAAGCATGAACCAATTCTCCGCAATGATCATCATGTTCCTCGCTTGTCATGGGCCCTTGTACCTTATATCATAAGGTCACAAACATCCCCAACAAGTCGTGCAACAGCCAACAATCATTGCTTCCCCATACAAGGTCTCATCATAGACATCCATGGTAAGATGCTCCCATGCATCGGCAAACTAACTTTGCCCTTTCCTGCATATGGTTCATCTCCCGAAAGTTCAAATGAAACACAAGTATCAATACTTACTTCATCATCATCATGAGGCTCCTCCATGTGAGTATCCTCATCCATCCATGTCTGCAAACTGCACAATCTCGGTCCAACTTGATCAATCTCAAGTTCATCCTCCATTGTTGTCATATTTGCAACATCCTCAATCATCACGACTTTCTCTTCCTTGTTAGCACAATCTGCAACTTCATCCTGCTCCATTGTCCAACCAAGTTGAAGAAGTTCGTCTTCAACATTCTTTTCCAAGATTTCAAGTTTCTCTCAAATCCAAGGATTCTCTTCTTTCATCCGCTTCAACCTGTATAAGGTAAGCAAGAGCTTCCATTCACATTCTTCCAAACCTTCCATGCCTTGTCGTTCAGCTTGGCCGAAGCACTAAGCTTCACCTCTGCTAAACATGTTTCACCATTCACCTGAATCACCCTGATATTCCACCTATCACCTGCAAAACCTTGAACTTCCTACCAAGTCTTTAGTCTTCGTAGAATCAACTCCTTAATTCAGTTCACCATCTCTGATACCACTTGTCACGAAGTGTAGGTGTGTATCAGCTTCAATGCTTCAACACCAGCACCAGCTCCCCGGCACTAGCTCTGATTCCACCTGTCATGCCCCTACACCTGCGATAGTCTTCTAACCGCTTACAGCAAGGTGCGGCACCACCGAACACTTTCTTTTCACCAATACTTATGTTCATGGACTATGCCTTAACATTTGATACTTAGTTTTATTTTTCGTTACCAAGTATTATCTGTATCCTTTATACGGATGAAAACTCATACATATTCATCATCAACAACAATTAACACATATAGAATTGCACAATAGTATAAAGAGAGGGCTAACTTGCTGCAATATGAGTCTACTCGAATCAATATATATAATCATCTTTTATAAGTACAAGTTAAATCTTGGGAAACCCCAAATTTACACTTAGCCAAATTTCCAACTTTCGGCAAACTCGATTGCCTAGCTCGTCGGCGCCTCTGCACGGTCACTACACGACTCACCAACCCTTCGTTGACCTTGTCACACAATCGTGTTGTTTTCCCAACTTGGGCATGCCTCGTCGTAACAAAGTCACCACACATGTGCCCCTCCGCATGAGTCACACCTCCATTCACAACTCCAACACTTCACCGTTTCTACCATTTCGTCATGCGCAGCGCGTCCTACTCGGGTCGCCCGTCTACACAATTCTTCATTTCAGCGTCCATGGCATGCCCTCGCCAGGTCGCCCGTCCACACGTCTAGCCATTCACCCAAACTCATTCACTCAAGTCACCACACGACTTCACTCGGGTCACCCGATGACCTCACCCGGGTCACCTGAACGACCTCACCCGGCTCGCTCGAACGACCTCACCTGGCTCGCCCGAATGATTTTGCCTGGGTCGCTCGATGACCTCATTCGGTTCGCCCGAACAGCCTCACCTGAGTTTTCTGCCCAATGACCACGCCCAAGTTTTCTATCCAATGACCTCGCCCGAGTTTGCCCTCACCCGAGTTTTCTGCACGAGTTTCCTGCACGAGTTTTCCACCCAACTTTCCTGCACGAGTTTTCACCAGAGTTCCACCCGTCGTGCAGGCTCATCCACGCACCTCAGAACTCTTCTAATTGAACTCATGTTGGCTTAATGATGATGGATCGTCTCCACAAATGATCCACCAATATATACGGGCACGTGGCGAGTTATGTCACCCGGCCGACCCATGCCCAACACCCAAGCTGACTCGTTCAACATGTTGCTTTCGCTCGAGTGGAGGGTCGGCCCGCCCAAATCATGGGACCACCCTCTCAACTTGCCCAACATCATATAAACTCGTCTCTTGGTTCATTTCGCATGCATTTCACACAAGTCCTTCGCATGGTGAAGTCACCCTGCCCGTCACACAGACTACAGGTCCTTACAGGTGACCCTGGGGTGTGTTATTAGTTTGGCATTGTAGAAATGAATATTCATCGAAGACAGTAAACTGTGGGGGATGGCTTACTGGGTTTCTCAGCTATCTGAATCGTTGGTTTTGAACTGCCTATTTTCGTTGGTTCATTTCTCACCTGATTGGAGCTCAAATCTTCCTTTCTAGTTCCATTCCAAACATTTCTAAGTTCCCATTACAGCTCACCTAGATCGCGTAGCATGTTCCATTCTCACCAAATTAGAGCTCTCAAGTCATATTTCCCACGTCGAATCCGGCATCGCATGTTCTATTCTCACCAACGCAGAGCTCTCATATCAGATTGTAGTTATCTTGCTTTCAAATTGGAATCCTATCCTTGTCAAAGATATTATTTAAGTTTTTGAGTAACAATCTCGTAAAATGGCAATCAAACATAAGACTTCAAGAACATGAACTTCAGTAGGTAAGACTCTTGCAATTGTTTGTAATAGGGAAGAATCACACTTTCTTGATTTTCTACAATGGGAAGAATCACACTTTCTTGATTTTCTGCAACAAGTAAGACTGGCACTTTCTTGATTTTTCTACAATATTAGACTCGCACTTTCTTGATTTCCATATTTGATTCCCTTCTCTAATGCTTTTATTTTTTCTCTAAATTGAATGTGTTTATTTATAGACTGTCCTCACCGGGGCAGATTAAGAACAGTGGCTTGAGTATTTGGGAATGGTCATGAAATAATATGGTAGACTATCCAATGTTTTGTATTTCTCTCCATCTTTCTTTTTTGCAAGGTGCATGCCGTTTGGCATTTTTTATCCAAAGACGCCATGGGGTGACTAGGATGGATAAAGTGGATAATATGTGGAGATTCGAGCAATCATTCAATTTGTCGTGCATAGTTTTTCTGTGTACTTGTATACGTCCATTGAAACAAAGTTGATGAAATATAATGCTGCAAAAAATTATCAAGTTATTCAAAGCCTTCTTCCAACAAAAATTCACAACATTGTGTACTACAGAGTTGTGCAGCCATATTTTTGTGAGTAAACCCTATACCCATTCTTGTAGCCAATTTTGTTATCTATTGAATCCTTCCACCAATGAGTTGATTGAATTCGAAGTACTCGAAAAATTTGTTGTTGCAACTATACCTTCCGCAACAATGGAGATCTGAATAGCACGTCATGTTGAAAAGGTTTTAGGCTCCTGTTTTGGATAGTTGTATTTGTCTTATGATTCAATTCTTTTTTATTCAATTCATATTTGAAAAATGTCTTTCCCTATTAGATTATATTTGAAAAAAATGCATTTTAGAAGTTTTGAAAAATAATTATAATGAAAAAAATTTAAATTAATTTTAATAAAATATTTATTTAATAACTTTATAAATAAATAATATACCGCTTTATTTGTTGATAAGTATATTTACAAACAATGTCTCTGGGCCATTTTGGCAATTAAAGATTTTAAGGTCCATGACTTTGTTCCTTTTGTTGGACATAGATTAAGTGTACATCATAATTTGTTTTAGATTACTGATGAAGGGCATGGGGAAAGTCGAGAAAATGTGGGTTGGTCTTAGGCAGAGACATGATTTGTCCAACAAAGGAGACATGAATTTTATGTTACCTTCTCTTATGGCAGTAGTTGAATTAAGGATTGCATTACATTTTTTCTATCAGCCTTCTTTTCGGCAGTAATTGAATTAAAGATTGCATTGCATTTTAAGTGTAAAAGCACTTGCTAGCTTTGTCAAATAATTTTTTTAATGAATTTAATATTTTAATTTTAATTTAAAATTTTATTTATTTTAAATGTTAAATATATTATTAATCTGAAACGATATCAACCTATATAACAAATATTAATTAATTTAGAAATACAATACACAAACAATAAATGGAACAAACAATTATTAGCTATTTATAAATGTCAGCGAGAAACTCCAAGAAATACATTCAAAAGTTATTTTGTAATTATTTAAAAAATATTATAACAGATTATAACTTTTATAGCTTAGAATAATCTAATGCTCAAACAAAAAAATATAAATTACCATAGTTTTATAATCACATAAAAACAATTGGTTTATAAATTACATAATAATGAGTTATATTATATGTAGTTTGTATAAATTACAATGAGTTATAGTTAATGTAAAGAATATTTTTTAATGTAATATAGTATTAATAAAGTACTTATATATTAAAATTTTACTGTGAAAAAAGAGCCTCGTATTGTTAAAACATTAATTCCCATAAAATACCATATAATGAGTTTAATAATCACAATAATATGAGTTTATAAATTACAATAAACACTGACTTTTATTGTAAGAATTTCTTTAATTGTATAATAAATTATAAACTTATTTCATAAAATTTTTTCTCATTGTTTGATATTTTGGAAAGTGAAAATCACTTACTATATATATAGTAATTGTTGTACCCTTTTATGAATTACATTATAAATGCCACTCAATCAAGAGATAGTTATACCCAATATGGAAATGAAGATTCCTATCCACAACTATAAAAAAATAGAATGATAAAAATGTTTCTTATATCAATTGCAAGAAATCTTGAATCCCAAATAAAGTTGGCATATTCAAATAGATTGTGGATAAATTCAAACCATTCAAGTAGGAAAATACTTCAATCACAAGTCTTACCAATGTAAATACATATGCATGTTTAACCAAAAGACAAAAGTGTCTTCTGGTCAATAATTGATCAGGATAAATATATTTTCTATCTCTACAGTGCATTAAAGTGAGAGCTTGATATAGTGGATACTCTTTTCATGTCAATGATGCAACTTTTTAGACCCTTCTCTTTATGTAAGATCCAAAATTCTACTTGGTGGATACTTAGATCTTTTCTATCTCTACAGTGCATTCTTTGAAAAGAGAGAGCCTAATATAGTGGATACTCCTTTCATGTCAATGATGCAATTTTTTAGACCCTTTTGTAAGATCCAAAATTCTATTTAGTGGATATTATTGTAATGTCAATGATGCAATTTTTATGTCGTAAGGCGTTCCCTCTAAAATGAACTCCCCTCTCTACCCACCTGTCATCCTCGTACGCCATAGGATCCTATGTTAGACGATTGCAAAAGTTTCAACTGTTAGATCAGGATGGTTACAAAATGGCTACAAATTCGTTTGGGAAACAATTTGTGCACTGGTTAGCATAACCAATTACAACATGGTCTCTCATTATTTTTGGCATTGTAGTGTCCACAAAGTGCAAGAGGAGAGTAGTGGCCATAGAGCGTAGGAGGAAAACTGGAGTTGTGACGCCTGATGAGTACAACAATGCATCTTTCTGGGTGTACATTTCGAACATCAGTGTTTCTGTTTCTTCCAATGCGTTTCAAGCCAGAGCTCTGGTTATTGATTCCTATATCATAGAAATAGACGAAGGAACACAAAATCCTTCACTATGTTCCTCAATCCACCAGTCTTGCTCTCATCAACAAGTTGATCATTCATAGTCACTTGTTCAAACACTGTTGGCTTCTCCAGATCTTCAGTATTCGTTTTATGCTCACTTACTATTTCCATTACACTGTAACAAGATCTTCTAATGATAATAACCTATGGGTGGAAACTCTGCTCGAAATCAGATATAACTATTTTATGAGTCACAACACTAGATTTAATTATTTCAGTTCCACTGCATTTTTAGATGCAACTGGAGAAACAAATTGTTTACTAAACTATTCAATGATAGCTTTTAATAATGTATTAATGGTGATATAAAGTAAACTCCATACTAGACTATAATATATTTATATGATAGAGTTACAGTGGATTTTGCTCAAATGCTCTTGGAATTTTCATTTCCTATTTTGTACTAATGGAAGTACTGAAAAATTAATCACAGAGGTTCCTTGCAAGCCGGAATAGGTCTTGCTTAAACATATATAAACTTAATTCCTAGTGAAACTTCAATAAGAGTCAAACCCTGGTAGGAGAACCCAGTACGCCAAAATGTTGAAATTACAACTCAAGCAAGAAGGAGATGCCATCGAACTTAGGATAGGAGGGGATCCTTATAAGCTTACCCAGATAAAACCCTAGAAGCACAAGCCCCGTAAGGATGAGGTGGAAATCTTCGCGAGGTTTTTCCCTCAACAAGGTTAAGGGCCCTTGCCAAACTTGCAGAGCATAATTCCAAATATTAGCACACAAAAGAAAACTGAAATCAATTCCTGAGCTGACATTAACAGCAATGTTATTTAGAAAATGGGTAACCTCATATATTTATATGATAGAGTTACAGTGGATTTTGCTCAGATTCTCTTGGAATTTTCATTTCCTATCTTGTATTAATGGAAATACTAAAATATTAATCGCAAAGGTTCCTTGCAAGCCAAAACAGGTCTTGCTTAAACAAATACAAACTTCTTTCCTGGTGAAACTCCAACAAGATTCAAACCCTGGTAGGAGAACCCAATATGCCAACATGCTGAAATTACACCTCAAGCAGGAAGGAGGTGCCATCGAACATAGGATAGGAGGGTAGCCTTACAAGCTTGCCCAAATAAAACCCCAGAAGTGCAAGCTGCGTAAGGATGAGGTAGAAATCTTCGGGAGGCTTTTCCTTCAACGCGGTCTATAGCTCTTGCCAAACCTGTGAAGCATAATTCCAAATATTAGCATACAAAAGAAAACTATAATCAATTCCTGAGTTGACATTAACAACAACGTTATTTAGAAAATGTGGTAACCTCATATATTTATATGATAAAGTTACAGTGGATTTTGCATAGATGCTCTTGGAATTTTCATTTCCTATTTTGTATTAATGGAAATACCGAAAAATTAATCACAGAGGTTCCTTGCAAGTCGGAACAGGTCTTGATTAAATAAATAAAAACTCCATTCCTGGTGAAACTTCAACAAGAGTCAAAACTTGGTAGGAGAACCCAGAATGCCAAAACATTGAAATTACACCTCAGGCAAGAAGGATATGCCATCGAACTTAGGATAGGAGGGGAGCCTTACAAGCTTACCTAGATAAAACCCTAGAAGCACAAGCCCTGTAAGGATGAGGTAGATATTTTGGGGAGGCTTTTCCCTCAACGCGGTCAAGAGCCCTTGCCAAACCTACAGAGCATAATTCCAAATATTAGCACACAAAAGAAAAATGAAATCAATTCCTGAGCTGACATTAACAACAACGTTATTTAGAAAATGGGGTAACCTTACCTGGGTAATTTCACAAGAACTCCCTAACTTGAACGCGGAACTCTCAAGCAGCTCACAGAATGATCCAATCACAACAGGGGACATGCTTGCAACATAAGCACCTCTGCCATGGACTGGAAGCAGAGCCGGCATAAGGAGGAATGAGCAGAATGAGCTGCGTAGCCAGACCTGGTAGAGGGTAAAACACTTAGAATATCTTAGAGTCGTCAGGTCAGTGACCGACAAACTCCACCGTAGATGAGACGGAGGATTCCAAGGTTCACTAATAGCACCACTGCATGCATTAACATTGCTGGTTTGGAGAAGTGTATGATAGCGGTAACCTGATCGCGCCAAGCTCGAGATAAGACCTGAAATCTGAGCTGGAGAGGTGGCGCAATAAATCAAAGAGGATAAAGACCTGTCCTTCGCTATACAGAAGATTAAACCATTTATAGATTATTAATGAATGAAACTTGGATCTCTTGTATTATGTGATTCACAACCAAGCGTTCAAGTTAATAGCTAAGGTTTTGTTGCATAATTACAATGTTTAGTCACAATACAGTAAATAAACCAAATGTATGCATATTGTTGTGAATAATTAGAGGGTGAACTTTTATATTTAATTACCATAAAAAAATTATCTCAGGTATATTGTATTATTCCTCGTATATAGGGGTGTAACATAGGCATAAAGAAAGGGAAAAGATGAAACAGAAGTAGGCGTAATCATTATTAGTCCCTACATTTTATAACTAGATTATTTTATTGCAAGCTCACTATTTCCATTACAAGTTTGATGAACTCTTGTCAAAAGTTTCAACTGTCATTAATTGGGACATACAAACACTTGGGACATACAAACACTAGCAGTCTCAAGCCAATGAGTTCAAAGACAAATAGGGTTTTTTAGTTACAATGCATTCATTTTTAATCAAAATGCTTGTTTTCATAAATTTTTGGGATGCATGCTTTACTTTCTATAATTTTTTAGGTGCGGGAAGGGGAAATTAATTGTTTCTCTATATTTTCATTAAAATAATTAATGATAGTTTTTAATAATGTATTAATGGTGATATAAAGTAAACTCCATACTAGAATAAGATTCTAGAGAAGATCCTATAGAACTAGAGAAGACCCCTTTGTGTAAGTGTAAGTCTAATCAAATTACTCAAATTATCAATATTTTTGGAAGCATGCAATTAGAACGAATGAATTCCATTTCAAACTCTGAGAGAAGCTGAAGTTCATAATGACAAAGTACATAGAACAATAAATGATAATATGCACAGTTAAATATTGGTTCAGACCACTGTCCATGTTTTAGCTTTTTCATCTCATGGCTTAAATTGGATTAAGCTTTAAAGTGTTATTTTAATTAATATTTTTAAATATAAATTTCCCATTTATTTAAAAAATAAAGTATTTGCATTCTTCAAATTATGTCTTACGACGTTTCCTTTGCAACATCTGGTGCAAATGCTAGTTTAGGTCCTATGGAGAGAGGCCTCATCACAAGAATTATGTTGGAAAAAAGTGGCAGAGGATTCTTGATTAGTGTTGATAGGAAAATTATGGCTTCCATTTCTAGATATATTTTAAGTTCCACATACGAACTCATTAGACTTTAGTTTTTCTATTAAAGTTGAGTTTTTCTTAATTTTTAAGTTTCACATAATCAATTTTTCCATTAGAGTTTATTTTTCCTTAATTTTTGTTCCACAAATAGATGTGAGAAAAAAAATCAAAGCCCTATTGGACCCTCGTTACTCCAACGAACCAAGAAATTGTAGGTCAAGCTTACATTCAATGATCTCATTCATTCTCACATATTCAAAGTGCGTAACATTATATGAAATACTAATAGAGCTATGGAAGGTTGATATTTTCAATGTTCTAGCCAATAGGTTCATTATATTCATAAACATGGACATTGACATTCATCTAAAAATAAACAAAAAGAAGTCATATTAGTGTGTATGGAATTGATTTTGAGTAAATATTAATTAAAGAAAATCAAAATAATTTCGGATAAGTGAATTTTATCAAAATATTGGATTGCTGAAAAATGTCTTTATAACTTTTCTAAATTTCATGTGACTATCCATAAGAATTTGTAGTTTACCTAAAATTATAGTGAGAAAAGAGAAAGTCGAGATTTTTCCAAAGCTCCAAGCATCAAACTTTGGAAATTGAAGGTAGCTACGATTGAAAAATAAGATAAGTTATTAAACCTTGAAATTTGATAAAATAAAGGAGTCAAGGTATCCTCAAGCAACAAATTTGAAGAGTGGAAGATGAGAGATTCCTTGATGTTTGCATCTTCAAGAAAAGCATTGAAGAAAAGTATATTGTATAATTCATCTTGTAATGACCCTCACTTAATTTTTAAAATAGAATTTTCAATACAAAATAAGATAGAAAGTTTCATAATTTTTATCACTTTTGTAGGGAGTGTTAAGCCTTAGAGTGTTAAGAGTTGGAGGGAATACAAGGAAATCACTCTTAATATTATGGAGTGTACTACTCCTTAAACCTTATGTTTGAAACACAACCATGTGTATATACAATATAATTTCACAAGAGACAATGAAATGAAATACTCAAAAGACGCCCCTTTATTATGCTAATCAAAAGAAGAAAATACAACAACACTAAACAAACTTTCCATTGTCGTCCTATCTCTTTAAATAAGTTCCTAATAGGAAAAACCCTAACTATGTGTGGTCCCATCACTAATGAATACCAACTAAGTAGTGGATGTAACAAAATGGACCCTTTAACATTAGATATGTATCCACTTCTATCTTATGGGAATTATTCAAAGTGGATGACCATACACAAAAAATAGCTAACTCCATATAGATGAAGTATGGAGGTTAATGTAGCACCCAAACATGCCCCACCTTGAAAAATAAAGTTTCCCTCAAATAAAGATGAGGAAAATTGAAATTTTTGTAGATGATAGTAGGTTCCCATGTGGCGTCGATAGGCTACATATATTTCCATTTAATCATGACTTCATGGACCATGCACTAGCTCATTTGATGTCCTTTAATATCTAATATTATTTCTAGTTAGAGCCAAATGGATCCTTCTTCGCCAAATTTTTGTAGTTGGTTTGCACCTTGTACTTTGACAGCATGACATTCTATAGATAAGACACGTGGAATAATGGATGAATGTTTGAGTGGTGCGGAAGAGGTGACATATATGCCACTTAAATCTAGTGTGTTATATGATCTCATTGTGTCCATAAAGCTTTGGTGCTAATTTTTGAGGTGTTTTTTTCTCTAAGTGATGATTTTCTATATAGTTGAAAGCAAAGAAACACTAGATCCCCTACTACAAAAGAATTTTCATAGCAACTTTGGTATGTTGAGCTTTATAGTCATCTATTAAATCAATATTTCATAAATTTTGCATTGGTGTTGGTGACACTCTAGGATCTAATACTACTTTTGTTTAGAGAAAGTGTCTAGGATCCTTCTCCATCATGTTGTGGTAAGCCTGTCTACACCTTGAATTTTGTCATGGGATGGAAGAAACACCTTGCAAGCCACTTTCCTAATGTGTTGGATAATCTCTTAAGGTCAATACAACTTTGTTTCTTGCTTTTGATTTGTCTTTTTCTTTGAATGGAACTTGTTTATAGGGTTATTGGAAGGAAACACTTAACCCCCTACTATAAAACAATGTTTATACGGATGTTTTTTTCTTGTCACTTGATTCTATATTGAGTGATAGCTAAATTGGCCTCGAGTGTGTGGAGAATGGCTTGCTTGGATTGTAGTGCATTGTCCACTACTTGAACCTTGGAGTTTCCTAGTAGATAGGATGTGATTGAAAATGGTATTTTTACATAGACATCTTCATATGGGGTGTCATTTTGTTAGATCCATCATAATAAGAGGTACGGTACCACCCTTCTATAAGGGGAAACCATTATGACCATTTTTTTGGTTCTTTACAAGAAAAAAAATTCAAATAATTTTATAAAAACTTGTTGGCCACTTCAATTTGACCATTTTCTAGGGGGTGATATGTAGTGCTCATGTTCAATTGGTTACTATAAGGTTTAAACAACTCCCTCCAAAATTTAAAATGATTAAAATATGGTGGTATATTAGTCTTGAGCAAGAATGGAACACCAAGCCCAACCATCATTAGGATTTGGTGTAGGTAGAATTTAATCTAAAGGAAGGTCTGTTGAAAGAAAGTGAGTTGAAAACTAGAAGCTTATTATGGACGTAGAAGGTAGACTATTAGAGAATCCCCTTCAGATGTTATGACTTCCATGAAATTTTCCATATTTAGGGATAATGCAATAAAATATTTTTAGAGAAGCCCCCCTTTGAAAGATGAAAGATCCATAAATTGTTGTAATGGAGAATGAGTATGAAGGACATAAGATGAAATCTAGGGTGTAGTTACCCTGTCTATATCTCCTCATTATTTGTAAGGCTTACAAGAGTTTCCAAATCTCTACTATTAGTCTACATGTATGGAGATATGTATGGTCAAGTCTATCGTTATTTATAGCTTTTCTTAGAATGAAATTGCATCCTTATCTAGATAATTTCTCCCATTATAATGGAAAAGGAGTGATTATGGCTTAAAATATCTAGGATTTTTTTAAAACCAAATGCACACTCTTTTGGGGATTGGCTTTGTTATATAAAAAAAGTTAAAGATTGCAATTATTTTTTGGAAAATAGGTGGCTATTGTGGGGTAAGGAAATGTCTAGTCCTTCTAAAGTCAGTATTGGAAACAACTCCCATTTATTGGATATCCATACGAAAAGTTCCAAACGGGATCATGATGAAAGTATAAGTTTTTAATTTGTTTATGGTATAGAAATAGGAATCGGGTGACATGCCACTAGTTGATTGGTTGAGTAGAGATGAGCCCAAGAGTTTGGGGGGATGGGAAATAAAATAATATCTATGATTTTATCCAATCCCTTGTGACTATAAACATGTGGAGACTCATAGATAATAAAACTCTTTGGGGCAAGATGATGTCCTCAAAATACTTAGGTGGTCTCTTCGTTAAGGATTGGTTCAAAATCCCTCAACAATCCTTTGCAGACAACTTGATAGTTTGCAAATATTTAGTGGAATATTTCCCCATGGTTAACAAATGGATGATTTTGAATATTTGTGATGGTGATAAATTTAGATTATGGGAGGATCCATTGGCTGAGGTTGGTAAAGATTATAGGCTCTTAAATAATCTTGTTCCATTTCTTGAGGATCAAGGTCTCTTCTTTCTCTAGGATGCCAAAGTACCAGATCAAGGCTACCTTGGAAGGCTTGGCTAGAAGGAAGACGTAGGCTTTAGTTTGTGTAATACCTTTGTGCAAGACTTTATGAATATATGTTTATGTGTAATTATTTAAGTTAGAAAAAACGGTCATGGGGCCAAGAATAAGTTGAACACATTAAAGATAGGTGTAAATATTTATGTTCATTTCTAAAAACAACGTTGTTTTTTTGTATATATATAATGGGAATCAACATGTGAGTAGTGAGGTTCCTCTGCTATCAATTAATTACTTAAGTGGTTGGAGTACCAAGTAGTGGGAAAAGGTGGCAGTTGTCACAGTTATAACCTCCCATGATTCACCAAGATTCTAGGAGGAATTATCACCA
Source organism: Pinus taeda (assembly GCA_000404065.3). Taxonomy (NCBI): domain Eukaryota; kingdom Viridiplantae; phylum Streptophyta; class Pinopsida; order Pinales; family Pinaceae; genus Pinus; species Pinus taeda. Next base: position 41,272 of record APFE030521231.1, on the reverse strand, counting down.
CCAAGGGGCAATGTAACCGGAGGTAAATGTCATGGTTGGTGGGGAATAAGCAACGCATTTGGTGAGAAATGCAATGTTGGATACAAAGAAAGGAATATACCTATAAAAACCATAGGTATGGGAAAGAGATACCAAACATGGAAAAAAAGGATGTTGCTAGAGTCTATATAAGAAGGAGGAAAAATACCAAGAAAAGAGGAGAATATTATTAGTATCAGAGAAGTTTGGGGCTGGGTGGGGGGCAGGATTTTTATGTTTGTAATTTGTTGGTTGGGAGGAATATGTTGCTTGCTACTATATTTTTGAGTGTTTAAATAAGTAAAAATAATAATATAGTTGTTATGTTGCTAGGAACCTTTGGTTTTCAAATGTGTATTTTCTAAGTGGCAATAGTGGCATTTAGCATGTGGGTGTTTGCATCAAGAATGAACAATACACTGACTATTTAGTGAACAGAGAAAGTAAAAAAATAATTAACATGCAATAGTATCTATATAGTAATTATCATGAATGCATGTAACTTTTCACAGTAAATAAAGTATGGATACATGTATGTTCCATAGTAAACAAAGAAAAGATATATTATATATATATATATTATATATATATATATATATATAGAATATATATATAGATATTATATATATATTATATTATATATACCATAATTCCTAAGCCGTAAAATAAGACCTTGAACCAAGAAACTCGATACCATATTTTTATCTTGAAGGTCTTATAGAAACCATTGCCATGAACAACCCATTGAGAACATATGAGTAATTATGAATCTAAGAATACATTTGGTAATTATAAATTTTGATCTAAGAGATAAGTGGTTCACAAATATAAAACCATTTCCTCTACAATATACATTCACTAGAATAAAAAACCCTTTTCAAGATAGTATATTGGAGTTTTGTGACCCAAGTATCATCATAATAATAACCAAGTGAAAGGATCTATAATACCCTTTAATATCTAAAATGGAAAAAATGTTTCAAAAGAGAATTTACTAGAATGTCAAGGGATAATTTGAAGTCTCAAAACCCTAGTATCGAGAAATAGAAAAGAGAGAGAGAAAATAACAATTGATACATGGTCACATATTTTGCATTAATATCAAGCCTTGATACCAAGCCAAAAGGGGTTTTCCTTGAAATATCCCCAAAGAAAAGAAACACGAGACCCCCTACTACAAAATAATGTTCATAGAAGCTTTGGTATGTTGAGCTTTATAAGCATCCGTTAAAGCAATACTTCATAAATTATACATTGGTGTTGCTCACACTCTCTAGGATCTAATACTACTTTTGCTTAGATAAAAATAGATCCTTCTCCATCATGTTGTGGTAAGCTTGTATGCACCTTGAATTTTGTCATGGGATGGAAGAACCACCTTGCCAGCCACTTTCCTAATGTGATGGATAATCTCACAAGGGCAATAGAACTATGTTTCTTTCTTTTGAGGTGTCTTTTTCTTTGATCAATGCTTCTTTATAGGGCTTAGGGAAGGAAACACTTCAACCCCTAATATAAAAGAATGTTTAGAGGTATTTTGTTTTTCTTGTCACTTGATTCTATATTGACTGGTAGCTAAATTGACCTCTAGTGTGTGGAGAATGGATTCTCAAGTATGTAGTGCATGTTTCATCAATTGAATTGTGGAGGTTTCTAGTAGATAGGATGTGACTGAAAATGATATTTTTCCTTATAAATCTTCATATGGGGTATTATTTTGTTAGCTCCATTATAAGAAGTATGGTGCCACCTTCTGTAAGGGGAAACCATTATGCTCATTGGTGTGCTTTTTTAGAAGAAAGGCATTGCAAATAGATTTTATAAGCACTTGTTGGCCACTTCAATTTGACCTTTTTCTAGGGGGTGATATCAATAGTTCTCATGTTCAACTAACAACTATAAAGTTTAAACAACCACTACCAAAATTTAAAATGATTAAAGCTAAGTGGTTTATAATTGATGAGCAAGACTGGACAACCAAGCCCAACCATCACAGGGATTGGGTGTAGGTAGAATTTTATCTAAAGGAAAGGTTATGGAAGAAAGTTAGTTGGAAAATAGAAGTTTCTCCTAGATGTATAATATAGACTATGAGAGAATCCCCTTCAAATGTTATGGCTTCCATAAACTTGGCCACATTAAAGGATCGTGTAATAAACTATTTTTAGATAAGGCCCCCTTTCAAAGACAAAGGATTCATAGAATGTTGTAATGGAAAATAAATTGGAAGGTAAGAAGATGAAATCTTGGGTGTCATACTCTCATGAGAAAAATTGATTTCCATGATGAAAGAAATAATGGATTTTTCTTTGTTCCAAATGTCTCGATGATCACCCTCTCAACCTCGCCTCATGATTTGTAAGGCTTAATTTTTTTCTAAATCTCTAATATCATGCAACACATATGGAGATAATTATGTTCAAGTATATCCTTCTATATATATTTCCTCAGGAGGACATTGCAGCCACATATGGACAAATGTATCCCATTATGGTGGAAAAGGACTAATGATGGCTTAAAATATCTAGGAATTTTTGTTGAAACCAAATGCATACTATTTCAGGGATTATTTCTTGTTATATAAAATTGTTGAGGCTTGCACTTATTTGTAGTAAAGTATATGGCTATTTGCGGGTAGGGGGATGCCTAGTCCTTCTAAACTTAGTATTGTAAATAATTCTCATTTATTGAATATCCTTAGGAAAACTTATGAACGGGGTCATGATGAAAATACAAGTTTTTTTTTATTTTTTCATGGTCTAGAAATAAGAATAACGATGAGAAACCACTAGCTAATTGGTCAAGTATAGTTGATCCCAAGAGCTTAGGGACATGGGAAATAAAAGAATATATATCTTTTTTTCCAATCCATTAGGACTAAAAATCTTTGTAGACTCACAAATAATAAATATATTTGGGGAAAGATGATGTCCTAAAAAGACTTAGGTAGCCTCTTTCTTAAGAATTGGTTAAAAATCCCTCAAAAATCCTTTACAAACAACTTGATTGATTGTTTGGAATGAAGGTTTGCTAAGGAATAGAGAGGCTTTTTTGGTGATTTTTGCACAAATTTAATTAAACTGATCTAAGATGATGACACTTTATACTAGTTAAAAAAACCATTAACTAGATATTCTATAATAAAAATAGGACACATTGCATAAGGTGAATTTGATTTTCAAGCCTCAAAGTCTTGATGGTGGGAAGAAATTTGCAAATTTTAACACCTTCCTCCTACATTTACCTAAGCTAATTGATCCCCCAAGGTAAAAATGTGACGAAGAGTAAATATGATATGATTCAACTCCCTAACTATAGTTAAGGAAGTGGAATCAACAAGCTAAAACCAAATTGACCTTCCTCCAGAGCTAAAGAACCTTTAGGAGCCAACCAACCCCTCAAGGTGTCCAACCCCTAAGGGAAATTGCTTCTTGAATGAACTAGGCCCCCAGTCACTCCCATTGTAAGTGTTCCATACAACTGAGACCCTCAATTTTCTCCCACAACAAGGCCTCCATGTGAATGTGGGATTTTTCAGGAAGATTTGTGCGAGTGAACCCGAATTTTGAGCCACTTTTCTAGGGCGAGGACTCATGCCTCTACCCAAAAATGCATGAAAATTCTAGAAATGATCAATAATAAGAAAACAATGCCTCTAATGCAAAACATAAACAAGGACCTGACCTGACAAGGCCTATCTATGAAAGGCATTATGTCAAACACATCATGAACATGTAATGTACAGGCCATATAGACACATATGATAATAGGGACTTCATAGTTATTTGTGAATTGTTAAGAAGGTCTAATGTCCTCTCAAAATAATTGAACTTTTGTCTATTAGGTCATACATTCATTAGTAGTTCATTTACTAATTAAAAGATGTTGCGAGCCATGACTAAGATATGACATAAAACCATGCCTATAACAAACATATACCAACAAAATAATAGTGATAAGACAACCATTATCATCACATAATAAAAAACATATTTACACATAATACACAAGAGGAAAAGGGCTTTTATTAACATATGAAAAATCCAACCAAGGGGCTTCCATGTACTACCCGACCGTATATTGGGATGAACCAAATATTTCTTTATCCAATCACCTGTATTCCATATTCAAAGCATGAATGTGGGACTCACAACAGAACCAATTAAGGCTTCCTCAGGCTTTACCATGTATCCTGCCATGGGATTCCTAGGCGCAAACAATAAACATAAAAATACAGGCTTTATCGCAATCTCACCATGTACCAGTTAAGGAATCACTATGACCTAAAAAATCATGGATGCCTCTTGATTTATCAACCTAAACTGTGAGTAATTTCTCTATCTCCACCCTCTAGGCTTTACTATATATCCCGCCATTGCTGGTTAAGGGATTCCTAGGCCTCACAAGGGTATATACCTCTATGATTTCGCGTGTATCCCTCCATTACTCGTGAAGGGATTCATAGGTCCAATGAGGGTATTCACAACCAATCTTTACCATGTATCCCACCATTATCAGTCAAGGGATTCATAGCCCTTATGTTTTTTTCTTGAGACTAGCCCAATCAGTTTTGAAACCATCCAGCAATCCAACTCAACCAAGTAAAAGAACCCCATCACATCATGGCTATATAGAAATGGCAAGGCAAGGCTAAAATCCACTATCACAAGTGGGATGACCCATGCCAATCATAGCAAGAGAACCAAGTGTACACATGCATGCACTAGGCATGCCAAAACAAGCAAGGAAATCATACATGTAATTAATCCAACTATAGTCACTTGATCCTACTATTACTTGCTTGATCTTCTGTTCCCTTTGCTTTCTTCTCCTACCTTTGCCATTCTACCTCCAATTCTAGAGTGCTCCAAGAATACTCTAAGTGTATGAGAGTATGAGAGAGTAGAGAGAATAGAGTTGTAGGAAGGTAAACTCAATATAATGGAAGGTGCTCAATAAAATTATTAGGTGTGAGGGGAAATATTTAGTAGAATGTAATATTTAGGGTGTGGTGTGACCTAAAAGATTAGGTAAAATTTAATAATATTACATTTTAATTAGTATTTCTCCCCATCCCCTGGCCAGTATTTAATAGGTCAATATAGATGTGTTCCATCTATAAATTTATTTAATTAGTAGATACAAACTTAATATTTACAATATAACAAGATTTTTAATAGGCTTTTTTACAATACAATGGGCCAATACCCACAAGAGAAATATAGAGAGGGAAAGAAGCGAAGAAAATTATAATACTATGGGCTACTACCATGGTTTATCAATACCATGGGCCATCTACACTTTTGATTATTATGTTATGAATCTAGGACTTTAATTGATACAATACCATGGTCTATCAATACCACATGCCCCAAAACAATAACTTATCTCAAAATAAAAATATTTTATTTTAATTTAAATTTATAACATTTTTTAACTAAATCTAAGAGGAAAAAGGTTATAATTACTCTTGAGGTATATCTAAACCCTCCATCGTCATGACTACTGGCAATATTTTCATAGAGATTAAATGAAGGTTTTAATGAATTAAGAAATGAGAATACTTTAATATATACATATGTGAAATTTATATAATATAAATGATATTACAAATAACTAGGATAGATGCATGTTAACCAAGGATCCAAGCGATCAGAAAGCAAAGTGATTAACAATGATAGAGGAAATGTAGTGTGTGATTCTTTCAATTTTTTATTATTATTGTATTTTCTTTGACATGATTGATCTAAAATATAGGTTTAATATTCTATAACCAATTATGTTTTTTATTAATTTAGATACTTTGTTAAATACAATACAATGGGATCATATTGAAGAAAGAGAGTGAGATGGAAGGGGGAATAGAGTCTGGGAAAGAGGCATAGAGGTGAGAGACACAGTGTGAAAGAGAAAGGAGGACAGAGAGGAGGGGGGATAGGGGGGAGAGAGATGGATTTGGAGGGGGAAAGAGAGGGAGAGAGAAAGGTGGAATGAGGGAGATAGGAGACGAGGGAAGAGAGGGAAAAGGAGAGGATAAAGATAGGGAAAGAAGGGGAAGAGATAAATAGGGAGAACTAGATATGGAGGGGGGAGAGAGGAGGAGAGATAGAAGGAGAGAGGGAGGTAGATAGTGACAGAGTTGGAGGGTGTAGAGAGAGTGTGTGTATGATGGGGGGGACGGAGAGAGGTGGGAGAGAAGGGGAGAGAGAGGAAGGAAAAAGAGAGAGGACTTGAGAGAGAGGAGAGAGAGAGATAGAGAGAGATGGAGTTTGAAGGGGAAGAACGACATAGAGAGAGAATGATCGAGAGGGAGTGATAAGGGAGGGATGGAGAGTGAGTGAGGGGGAGAGAGAGAGAGAGAGAGAGAGAGAAGGCAGATAGAGAGGGAGAGGAAGAGGGAGGGAGAGAGAGATAGATAGATATCGAGAGAGAGTGTGTGTATTTTGTGGGTGAGAAGGAGATACAAGGGGAGATAGAGATATATATGGGGTGGGGGAGGGAGTAGAAGAGAGAGGAAAAGAGAGGGAGGGAGGAAGAGGGATAGATGGGAGATGGAGGGGGTAGAGAGAGAGAGAGAGAGGGAGAGAGAGAAGGGGAAGAGATAGGGAGGGAAAGGAAGAGGGAAAGATAGATATATAAATAAACAGATATGGGGAGAGAGAGAGAGTGTGTGACACATGTCTAGGGGGTTGAGATAGAGAGACAAATAAGAAAATATGGAAGGAGGTATAGATATAGATAGTAGGGCGAGAGAGGAAGGAAGAGAAATATAGAGAAATCTAGGGAGAGGTAGATGGAATGAGACGGGGATGAGGGAGGGGAAGGGAGAGGAGAGGGGGAGGAAGTTAGACACATAATGGAAGGTGGAGAGAGAGAGAACAGGAAAGAATCTCATAGAGACAAATACAGACATAAAAGTTAGATCTAGAAAGTCATGAATATTTAAGATTTTCAATGTGGTTCTTGATTTCTAATCCTATTTGATCACATGCACTATATGAATTGATTTCAGTGTAGATGTCAATTTATAATTCTATTTAATACCTTACACCAGATGCATTGATTTTAGTGTCGATGTTCATCTCTACTCCTATTTGATTGCTTGCACAGGATGCATTGGTTGTAGTGTATATATTGATTTCTAATCCTATTTTATCGCTTGCATTAGATGCATTGGTTTTAGTTTAGATGTCGATTTATAATCATATTTAATATCTTACACTAGATGCATTGATTTCAGCATAGATGTTGATTTGTACTCATGTTTTATTGCTTGTATTAGATGCATTGGTTTCAGTGTGGATATTGTTTCTAGTCTTATTTGATTTCTTGCACTAGATGCATTGATTTCAATATAGATGTTTATTTCTATTCCTATTTGATTGTTTGCACTAGATGCATTGATTTTAGTGTAGATGTCAATTTATGATTTGATGCAACAAGATGTATGATGTCCATTAATTTCAAAGTAATTAGATTAATAGTGTGCATTGATTTCAGCGTAAGCACATCTCTACCTCCTCCATCTATATCTCTATCTCCCATTATCTCTCCTTCTTTATCTCTCTATCTCAACCCCTAAACATACACACTCTCTCTCCATATCTATCTAATTATCTCTCCCTCCCTTCCTTTCCTCTCCCTCTCTCTCTCTCTTCCCCTTCTCTCTCTCTCTCTCTAACATTTATCTCTCCATATCTATATCTCTTCCTCGCTCCCTATATTTGCCTCTCTCTTATTTCCTCTCCCTCCTCCATCTATATCTCTATCTCCCCTTGTCTCTCCTTCTCACCCCTAAAACATACACACTCACTCTCAGTGTAAGCACATAAAAATTATTCAACCATAAATACGATACTTGAACTTTCATCCTAAATAAAATGTTTCCTTACCCCAAATGTTTTCTTCTTGAAACTATAAACTACTTATAATTGGGTGCATTCTTATTATTCCCATTTTCCATCATTCAACGCTGTTAATCACTTTGCATTCAAACGTAGTAATAGAAAATAACTACCATTGAAAAATATTTGGGGTTTAACACCATAAATCACAATGACTGAATTTTGAAAAGACTGCTATTAATATTGGAGAGGAATAGAGACAAGATATGTTGTTTACTAAAGTAGCTTGAGTTAAATATTTCAATGGTGTATGATTCCAACTACTCTTTTCATATGACCAATATGAGAAAATGGAAAAATTAATAGGTGTGACAATAGGAATAGTAGAAGAAAATAGTTTCAGATTGATTGTAATGAAGATTGTTTGTAATTGACTATATTCTTAGTATTCACATTTTCTATATAACAAAATTTTTACATTAACACTTTGCACTCAAAATTTGTATTTCATCATTCAAGTTACTAACAGTCTCTCTCATCTCAACAAATTGAGGCAACTAAGTAAATTTTAAATTAAATTGACCAGATTAATCTTAGACATAGTTAACATATTTAAAATGATCAAAATAATTAGATGTTCAACAAATTTTGTATCACCGCACATGACTGAAACTAGCATAGATCCATCTTAACACAAAATCTATCAAGCGCCGAGAGAGATCAAATCTCTCAAGGTGCAAACCATTCCTCATGTTTTGTACTCAAAAAATAGGTTTGCACCTTGAGAGATTTGATTCCTATCGGCGCTTGATAGATCCGGTGTTAAGATGGATCTTTTTTAATAAAAATATAATTATTATTTACATTTTTATAAAAAATGAATAAAAATTATTAATATTAATATTAATATTTTTATTATATATTATCAATAGTTTCTATTCATATATAGAAATGAAGCATTATGGGTATATCAACCATATTTACTAAAATAATATTGTTATTATTAAATAATTATTGTTAATTAATATTACTAATATTATTATGAGTTAACATTATTATTATAATAATAATATAATATTATTATCAGTTATTATTATATTAATTAATTATTATTAATATTATTAACAATTCATATCATTATTATAATCTTAATATAATAATCATAAATATATAAATATATAAGAATGTGGTTTTTATCATTAAGATAGTTATTAATAATTATAAATAGCTGGTTTATAAAAAAAATACACAATAATTATTAATGTGGTTGATATATGTCTATCAGCGTATTTCAACCATATTGGTAAATGTGGTTGTGCTATTTTATTTATCTATGTGCTTTCGGCTCTAAATAAAACAACATTATTAAATAATTTGGTGCTACTCAATGCTCAAAAAATCCCAAATTGCATAAATATATTATATTATATTTTGAATGTCTACAATTAAAAACAAAAAATTAGCATCCGATGGTCCTTGTCCAAGATATTTGTTATCCCTCCTTATCGAATATGGTGTCGTGAAGCTATTTTGGAACTCAGATGGTGCTTCCAGTGATTGGGTTAAAAATATGTTTTTAATTCACACGGTGTTCCATTTATCTAAAATGAATCCCACCCATTAGCACTTTCCATATATTCATATAAGCACTGGTATTTGCGATGCAATACATATTATGGTATTAATTGTTTTGCTGAGATATTAAATAAACCTTGTTCATCGTGACTATTCCATTCAACTGGGTTGGAAATATTTTGTCACATAAAGTCCCTCCTATTTGATATTCTCGAAAATAATTCCTGAAACCAAAATTGTGGAAATTAAACACACCCGACACTCCATGCCCATGCAACATAAGGGCATCACAAACTCATTATTATCACAACCTTCTAAGGCCTACACCACCATAGTCCCTTTAAGAAGTTGTCTCAGAAGGGGAACCTGACTTTAAAAAAATGGACCAACACATACTGAAATAATCATTATAGATGAAAGACATAATTAAAATTAAACCATGGTTTTAATTCATCCCTAATTACATCAATACGTGCCCCCTATTGGAAATGGGAACATTGATCTTTTTGTTAATTACAAATTCCAACCCTTGGGTTCAGAATGAAACATCCTGGAATATTCTTGTCACATCCTCTCCATCATTGAACGTAATTCTCACTAATAACTTCATTAAATGTCTATATCAAATATTTAAACCATGCTTAAAATAGATATTTTACCAAATTATGATGAAGAATTTACTTTCGCTGATATGAATGACCATATATAACTATTACTCAGAAATAAGTTCAAAAAAAAACTTATAAAGAATGCATTGAAATGTGCATTAAATTCTTAAATGTATTTCTATTTACATTCTGAAATGAATGCTTAGTTATTGTGGATGAATCAATGGAAAATGTAAGAATAAATGGTACAATTTCATGCCCTAGTGTTGCTTGATTACACGACTCCAAACTCGAATTCTCCTTATTGACCCATGTTTGTTGGCTCCATTTAAATGCATGTATGTTCATTTCCTTAAGGTATAGGAACAAAATGGTACAATTATGATATGATAGGGTTTGATGTTGAAGTCACATAGATCTATTTTTTATTCATAAGAAGAAGATGGATCCATGTCCACATTTTTTCTTGTGAGTGACGATGGAAAATTTAGGGCATGTGTTCATTAATTCACACACCTTGGTGTCTTCGTTTGCAATCATACCATCACCACTAAATTCACAAACCCAACATTATTTTATACTTGTATCGATGTTGGCTTTTGGTATATTTGTAGTTTGGAATTCTATATATTACAATTTATTCATAGATTGAACATAACCCACATTTCCTAATTTTCTTTGGTTTTTTAATCAGATCAAATCATATAATGAGGATAAGATGTAATGGTTTTTGAGTGCCTCAAAAGGGCTACAATGAATCCCATATTCTTCTTCCCTACCTCCAGTAGATAAGCAACACATAATCATATGGTAACACAACCAGTTTTTTAGTCGAGTTTTATGGGTGGGTCAGGTTAACGAATCTCATATGCAATGGACATGAACATTTAAGGTTAGGTAATACACATCTAAACATGGCTTGAGAAATGATCTTTGTAGAATAATCCAAATCGAAATATGAATGCCACTAGATTTCTATATGACATGAACCAAGAAGTTGCAATGCTAAGATTTTATATTTCAATATCCCATATATTTAATTTACAAATATTTGATAGCTCGGTCATTTATTTGATGTCAATATATGCATTCCAAATTCCTAAATTATAAACAAATCTTTTGTACTAAATGTGTGTTAACTACACTTTTTAAATTATCGAAATTATCAACTAGTTTACATTATTTAAATAATGTATTACTCTATCATTATGACTCAGTTTACCATATTGATTTGATTCTCACCAGTGACATATACTCCTAGTTGAGCTATGGTCAAACATGGTAAAACAAACTCATCCTTGGTCATGCATGGTGAACCATTGACAACACCGTCAAACATTGCCACTCATTGTCACCAAAGTTAAACCATACATTATCTTACTTAGTGATGGTCGACGAGGGCCAACCTAGAACAACCCATTATCTACCCACTATTTATGGCCAACTATCATCAGCCATTGTTAGAATGGTTGATCATCGTCAACCAAGGTCTCTATGGTTGAACATGGTCAACCATTGTCAACACGGACATCCATAATCTATCATAGAAAAGTATGGTCAACCATGGCCAAATATGTCAAACCATGTTTGTCCATGGTCAACATGTTCAAATTATGGTCATCATGCCCAACCTAGGGTTGACTATAATTATTCCTCTATAGTCAACTAGGGTTAACTATAATCCTTTCCCTATATCCTTAGTCAAGCATGAAAATAACAGTCCACCATAATTGACTAAGGTCAACCTTGATGAACATTTGGTTAACAATGTTTACCATGGTAACTCCATCAACTATGGGCTATCCCGATCAATGTTGGTCAACCCTCTTCAACTACGGTCAATCTCACAACCCTCTTCAATCTCTAATAAAACCAATTTGTAACATTAATGTAACATCAACCATGGTGAACATTAATGTAACAATTGACAACATTAACATGCATTGTTAGATTAATGTAGCATACATATATTTTTATATTTAATGACACTTTCTAGATCTATTACATTTCCTTGGGAAAAGCAAGTTATAACTTGTATTCTTTGAAACATGATGGTGTCCTTGTCAACCATATCCAGAAATTGCTTACATCAGAAAACCAAGATCGCTTACAAAAGTTCCAGAAAATCTATGATATGTGACACTATGAAACTAGGAGTTGAAACAAACATTTGAGAGCAAGATATTGATAGATATTTAATAAAATTGTGTAGCTAGACAACATGAAAATAAAAGAGCTAATAGAATGGGAAAATTCCACATAAGCACAACACAAAACACAAGATTAACTTCAAATAAAAGTGACTCAGTAGAGTAAACAAACACGGATGAAATCATTCATCCATAATGATTACTGGTTGGTCTAGAGAAAAATGATCATTGGCCTTATGGATTGGGGCCATATTGGTAACTTCTTCTCCATTCTAAGGTGCACTAGACTCCATATCAGATTCTGAAACCATGTATCACTCTATTTCGTCTAGTGCACAACAATTTCTTCCATATCATAGCGAATATCTCTCATGTTCCTTTTGATTTCTTCCTGACAAACAAAAAGCTTATAATTATCCACTTGTTTGTCACATAACACCATATTCACTAAGGTATCCATCTGTTTGGGTTGATAAAGGGAATACGAAAATTAACGTTGATGTTTTTGCCATTTGCCTAGGTCTAGGACCCATTTGGTCTTACCAACAGTAACTTTTGAGCCAAAATGACACACCCTATCACCAAATTCTTTTGCCTCCAAAGTTCTGATCTCCCTTCAAACTTTGAAAGGAACATCATCAAAGAAATTAACCATAATATCCCATCCAAATAGATGATGTTTCCTAGAGTACAAAGCATCCGATGAGCCTCCCCAAAGACTGATTAAGCGTTGTCATGACGCCATGCAAATTCGAAACCTGCAGACAAACTCTACCAAAAACCTTTAGAATTGAGCCCTAAAGGCTTTTGAATGGACTGCAGGGGACAACCAAACCATAATTGTTTGAAAAATCTCTGAGGAATCAACTATAACTTGTGCATATGTCTTTATGTACCATGCCAAACATCATCCAGGAAACAACAACAGTAAAACTTAAAAACTAACCGAGTAATCCACCACTTGGACTATATAGGGATTGATAGATTTACCCACTGGATTGACCAATGAAGTCACTTAAAGGTTCTACCACAACATATATTCAAAACAAATGCAGAAACAACCATTATACCAAATGAATGCCACCAAAATTGGACAATTAAACAACATACCTGAAGGTTCTATGGATTGCAAATAAATAGAGGGGAGAATAATGACCAACTCAAAGGATGGTCCCATCAATGAATTATGCAAGAAGCACACAAAGAACAATTGTTACCCTCACTTGACCAAACAACCCTACCGAGACCAAATTTCATGGGAGAACAATAAACTGTAGCACAAACCAAAACACAACCATAGACACAACCCACCCCAGCACAACCAAACAACAATACTTTATGCAACAAAATTATCCGAAGATTCAATATATTAATACTTGAAATACTGGAAACCAGACCCAACTAACGGTTGGAATGCACCATAGGAAATGGGCATGATAACTTGTTAGGAGTATCTGATGCATGGGGGATACATATATCAAACCGAAGCTACAACGCAAAACCAAAGTGACATAGAGAAAGAGTAGGAGCCCAAATATACCTGACAACATTAGTAACTGGACCACGCCATCTTGAAGTTGATTCTACTATGTGCCACCCTTGGCACCATGCATGAAAATATATAACGTCATAGAAGAAACAAGGAAATTCTTTGATTTTGAAGAAGCTCAGGGCCAAACATCCAACCATTGCCAAGTGTTGAACCTACCTCTGTAACTATCTTGCCTGAAAAAACCCATGATATGGTGATCATAAATTTCCTTCGATCGCATGTCAAAATCAATACGACCTTCCTCCAATCTCCACTGCTCTGTTGTGCCATGCTCACATCAGAACCTCCTAATAGAATGTACCAAGGGGTTAACAATCCCATTTGTTTTAATGCACGCGTGCTTGACCTAATCACCATAATCTCACTACCTAACGTCTTCCTCCTTGTAGTTGTTTCGTCTTTCCACATGTTAGGGATAGAAACCCAAGTGGATGAACTAGAAGTCTCCCCAAAGGCCACCTCCCATTCATCCACTGATATCACGTGAATGGAATTCATGGGTTTGGATTTCCAAGGTGCTAGAAAACCACCATCAGTTGGTTTGTTGGTCTTCATTATCCTAATTTTCACCGCCAGAGGGGAACCTCAAAGTAGTTCGCTTCCTATATTGGTCTATCCATTGTTTCAAGATTGAAGTGACTTCATGTTGCATCCTATGTGACCACTCTTCCTCCAAAATTGACTCTCTCACACCACTTCCCCACTTAGCTAGACAACCAATTTCTCGATTTCCTTCCCTTTTAGTGTGCATAGATATTATGTAGTGGAAATTTAGGAGACGTTCCTTGATATTATGTGCTACTGCTTGAAGTTGCCCACTTGTAATAGATCATTTTGGAGATTTCCCCATATAATTCAAAATGCTTATCTTAAATTAAAATATATGGATATATGTTACACCTCAATGGGAGGTAAAGACTAAGGATAAAAGTACTACAAGGAGAAAAGAAGGATTTTTCTTTTAGGAAAAGAGAACTGAAAAGTCTAGGCTAAGGGGATATAGATTCCAAGAAGGCGAAACACTGCCAAGGAAAAATCTATGAGTAGGATAATGCTAAATATACATTATTAAGGCTTAGTAGGGGTTACTGAGATCTTGAAAAACTATCATAGATCAGGGGGAACCAAAGGTGGTTCAAGGTTGGGTGGAAATGTGTTGCATGTCATAGATTTTCAGCATCAGAATACTAGTGAGATTTTTTGTCCTTACTATGAATTTTTCATCAATACTTGTACCTAGATTTTTAGGGTGAAAGTTTTTAAAGGGTGTTAATCTAGTTATGGTGATTGTGGTAGTATTACGTTACGCATAATGTCTAAGGAAACAGTAGAGAAATCACTGATGCTTTAAATTATAGGAGCTGATACTTTGTTCATGGCATGCGTAATGGTTGTTAACTAGTTGTAATTGCATAGAAACTAATCTAGGTATACTCATATATTCGGAATTTTAACCACAAACGCTCTACAACTATGAGTTACAGTAAGGCAAAAAGTTAAGTTAGGTGTAAGATATGCGAAACAAAATTGCATGGAAGTACAAGACTATATAATTATGTTTGAAAATATCTACTATATGCATGTAAAAACTATAATATTGTAATTAATGTTAGAATATATTATGCATTATGCATGTAGAATTTACATACATTGAAATACTTTCTGAATATGCATGTAGAAGCGATATCTCCAATTAGAATATCTTGCACAATACGTATGTAGAATTTACATATCATGCTCAAATTCTTTCTGCATATGCATGCAGAAGTGATATATCTTATATAGTATGCATGTAGAATTTATATGTCATGCTTGAATACTCTTTGAACATGCATCCACAAACATTATTTTCTGTTTGAGCATCTTGTATGGTATGCAGGTGGAAATTATATATCATGCGGGACTAATTTCTGAATGTGCATGTATAGTGGGCAAATCATTCTTGAATATTTTAAACAATATACATAGGGAATGATAAAAATATAATTTATAGCCTCAAGGGCATAAAGAAGTTGTGGAATTAAAGGAAGTAAATGGAATAGTTGATGTAGCATTTACCAGTTAACTCATAACAAGAATAGGGTTTGTGCATATATGCATTGCCTTTATTATTACCACAATTAAAGTGCATATAAGTCACTTTGATGATGGTGAAATAGGTAGAGGAATGATAAACCATGCCATGCAATGTAGTATTAATGTGTGAAAAGAATAAATAGTGATTTCGATATCCGATTACTAGTAAGCATGTAGCCATTACAAAATTAAACCTTCAGCATTGTGGACGTAGTTATGAATTCTCTAGTACGTTTAATAGATGTGAAGCAGAATTAACTATAGGTCACTAGCCAACAAATCCAAACTTGATAAAGTAAAAAGAGAAAGCAACATTTTATCTTGAAATATATGCAAAAATGGAAATAGGACATGGCTGCAACCCTATATAAATATATATAAGTCAACCTAAGCTATAGAAGTCCCATTCTCGAAATCAAAATTACAATGAGATCACACCAGTACCAAAATTATATTAACATAACTAAAAGTACCTCTGCTACGAATTTTCAAACGATAGGTAGTCTATAGAAGTTTACGATATCACTACACTTTGGAACATTGAGTGCAAGACAAGAAGAACCAGCAAAACACATCAATGAGCTAACATATAGCCATAGAGGAAAAACATTGAATAAGCTGAGAATAAGGAAATTCATTCTTGCACGCATGCAAAACTGGAATAATGCTACCATTACTTGGAATTTCCAGCAAGGAGTCTTGAAAACTATATATACATATGACTTCATACATTCGATACATATGTCCTGAATTATATGAGGTATTCAAACCCGAGTAGTAATTAGGCACCCAGGCTAAGGTGTTGGAAAACTCATTGAGACCTTTGATGAAAATGGATATGGGCAGCATAAACTGTAAAAAACCGAAACCTACTAGCACAACAATAGGAATAACTATACATAAGAAATGGATTCTAGTAAGGTGAGGAGAGTGGATTGGAATTAAGACCAACCCAAAACCATTCAAGTGCAAATTAGCTATCATTGCCCAAATCAAGTGTTGCAAAATTACGGGTTATGCACTAATACCTAACATACCTACAAAGAGGTAGAGAAAATGTTAGTATAATAGAAAGATAGAATCCCTTAAAAATTGCCATGGAGAAACATTGCGAATAGAAGTTTAGAGGGGTTGACTGGGGCAACGAGTGCCCTTAACTAATGAGACTGGTCGAGGGAGGGTTGCAAAAGACCCAAATGCATATAGGAGAGAAGCATTTGGGTTCAAGACGAAACCCTCATACATAACTTACTCGAATAACTTCTAATCATGGTATAATGTGTGAACTAGTGTATGGGAAGCGACATGAATGGAATGTCAAATGAACAGTGATTGTGTTCTTTGGAATTATTCTGGTTCACCTCTACACAGGAAACAATAGCATCAATAATCATGAAAATTGGAATATAAAATCAAAGCAATCAGATGGAGAGAAACTTGACCTAGGCCCAAAAAAGGCACATACCTGAACTAATGTAGAGCGGTTTTTGTAGGCAACACATTGTGTCCCTAGTTTCCATGCAAGATGTTTGGAATTCTTCGAGGGTCATAGTGGAATTGAAAGAAAGGGGTAAAATGAAATCATAGATGGTAGACAGAGGAAGACTGATCCTTGAGAAAAAACAGAACACATGTGGTCTCCATTTCGTACAGTATTAAACTAGTGGGGAGGCACACAATGAAGGGTGGAATTGTCTGAAGGCACAGTGAGCTAAGGTATGGGTTGAAATTCCCCTGTCTAAGTGAGAATGGAGCAAAAGAAAGGAGGTGGGAATAGGTTTAGATCACCAAAAAGGGTCAGGTTTAGGAGTAGAGGATCATAGCCATAAATCGCATCCTAAAACCTCTAGACCATAGATGTGTCCTCAGTTAAATAAACATGTAAATTTGAGCCCTGCCTTAAGTCCTTTTGATGGATTGTGCATAGGTGGAGGTGAACTAGTGGTCCAGAGTCTATTGGAAGGACAACTGATAAGTACTAGTGGTACAAGGTCAACAGTTTGAGCAGATCAATCAAAAAGTGTGAACAACGAGTGCCATTAAGGAATAGGGATAGGTGTGATGCCACCTTGTCCATGAATGAGAGAGAGACCCTGGATCCTAAATCTTAAACTATCAAGGTGTAAATAAGTTGTAAGGTACTACCTCTAACAAATAAAGGAAAACATAGTTAGTCCCCAAGGGTGCGCCATAACCAAGATATAACATTAGGGAAGATTAATGATGGACACCAACCTTACAATGAAGATATTGATGAAACTTGTGAGGGAAGGTTTTTGAAAGTCTTCATAATGTGGAGCATTACTAAAACTCCTCTCCACTTTACCCATATATGAAGATAGTACATAAATTTCAAGAGAAAGAGAGTCATATGTAGAGTATACATTAAAAATACAATGCAAAGAAAAAAAATTATTACTAAAATTGATGTATGTGTTGAGGTTCATTACAAATGGTATGAGAGTGAGAGTTCTGCTCTAGAGCCTGAACTTGGCCATCATTATTAATAATTGTATGCGAATATTAGTTGTGTGAATTGTTCTGATGTACGTTGGGTGGTTTTACAGTGAATCCAAGTTACTGAACAATGATGGAACAATCTTCGTAATATAACATAGGTGGGAAAGAAGTGTATGTGGAACTGGGGGAAGAAGGTAGTACCACCTTATCCTCCCAGTTTGTAAATATGGTGAAGACTCTACAACTAGAGTTAGCACAACTCTGTAGCAGTAATGAGAGGTTTTCGAAAGCGAGCGAGGAGCACGAAAATTTAATTAGAGACTGGACTGAGAAGTCTAGCCATAAGAGTGTGGATACATAGGTTATGAAGAAGATAGATTCTGACAAGTCGGAGAATGGATGAGATTCTGATCTTGAGTAGCCAAAAGTGCATAAGAAAAGGAGAAATTCAGAGTTACAAGGAGAATTTAGGAAGATCAAAATGCAATGTTTGATGGAGGGAAAGAGGAAGATGTCAAATCATGGTAAGCCTACACTGTGGTGGGAGGAGAGGAAGAGTGTTCAAATGTTAGAGGAAAAGATGATTTCATGGGAAGAATTTCAGAAGCAATTCAAGTCATGTTGTCTAAGTGAACGATATTATGATGACTAGGCTAAATATTTCCATGAACTGAAGTTGGGGCAACTGACCATGGATGAGTTTGTAAATAAATTCACCAACTTATTGAGATATGTGTCTTATTTGAATAAGGAAAAATCCAGAATCCAATAGTTTTTGAATTGTTTACTAGTCTCTTATAAGGAAAGAATTTAGTTTGACAACCTAAAGACCATGGATGAGGTGGTCAAGATCGCCAGGCTATGCTATCAGGAATTGAAAAGTAAGAATGAAGGTGGAAAGTTATGTAAGAATAAAGAGGGCAACAAAGTCGGTGGGGGCATGAAAAAATAAAAACCACTCTACTTGAAAAAATTTGGTAGAAATCATCAAAGAAAGAAGGGGGTCAAAGGGAAAATATCTATACCTACTGAGTCTTCTACCGGTTCAAGGATCACAGAACAAAACAACAAAAAACAAAACAATGCTAAAGAATCGTTAAGATGGGGGTGTGGGGAACCATATACGATGTGGGATTGTCCACACAATCTCAAGTCTTTTAAGAACATACAGGCAGTTCATGAAGCAACCATTGTCAATGATATTGCAAGGAATATACTTAGGATCAACACAACCTTGGAGAATCGACAAGTTGAACATCAGGAAATAATGCTGGAAATTGAAGGTAATATCCTAAACTAACCCATGTCTATTTTAATATATCCGGGGGCTAGTTTAAGTTATATCAACCCTCGAATTATAGGAAAGTGCAATCTGAAAACAGAAAAGTTAAAACATGTATGGCTAGTTCAGCGAGTAACCGAAACCAAGAGGAAAGTGACCAAACATGTGAAACAATGTTTGGCTAATTTTAATGGGTATTCTTCAATGGTGGATTTGAACCTTCTCCCGCTCGAGCCATATGATTTGTTGATATGTATGGACCGGTCAGAACAACAATTCATTGTTATAAATTGTTTAGAAAAATAGTGACATGTGTCAATATGGATGGAGTCGCTAAAATAATTAGAGGAAAAGCAAAACCCATATCAATCCGGTAGATTTTAGTGTTACAGCTGAAAATAAGTGCCAGGGAAGGGTGCCGACTCTACTTGGCATAGGTAGAAACCAGAGAATAGTTGGCCGAAAAAGAAATTATGGAGATAGTATCGGTCATTAACGAGTTCCAAGATGTATTCCAAGAAGAGATTCCGAGATTACCCCATCTTCATAAAAATATGTTATAACATATTTCTTAAAAGATAAAAGTATCTTTCAAACCCATTGTGTGATCTAGAATGTGAAATTTTACCTTCTAAGAAAAGATATTAAAACCCATGTGAAATTATAAGAAGAGATATTAAAGCATGTTTAAGTGTAATAATAAACCAAAAATAAGTAAATAAATCTTAAGAAGAATCAAGAAAGATGGGATGGATTATGGCTTTAAAAATAAATAACTAGCAATTGTCCAAAAGGTACAAAGAGAGGCCGATAGGATTATTAAATTAGAATTGTTGAATTTCTCTAGAAGAGATGTTGGTTCAAGTCAAACAGATGAGCAATTTGAGCTGGCTAAACGTCTTCTAATTGTTTTTTTATTATGGTAAAATTATATTGATAATTCATTGGTTTTGCTTTCAATAGCTTCACAGGAATTTGAAAAGCAGGTATAGAATTTCTTTGTGGGATTTGATCTTAAAATCAATGCTTGTTGCTCTTTATAAAAAGTAGAGGGAATTCCTTTTTTGAAATTCTCTCATTATGCCTCTATGCTTGAAAATTCAAAAGCCAGTTCTCAGCATGAATTTATTTTAGATAACTGAGGTTGTTACAACATTCAAGTTCTAAACAATGTTCATTTACTCCATTACTGTTTCAAAAACATGCAAGCAAGTAAAAGCAACCGACTTATATAAAATGCAAAACCAAAAATGAGAAGCTAAAATCCTTCAATGTTCTATGGAAATTTAGGATAGAAAACGACAAAGAAAGTGATATTTGGTGGCCCATACACCTATGGGGTAAGTCTCTAACATGGAAAAAATGTCACTTGGTGAAAGGAGATAACATGGTATCTTTGGAGAAATTAAATATTATACTTATGTCTAGTATTCTAGGTCATTGTTCTAGTTTGAAAAATCACACACATAAAACATAGCTAAATATTTAATAGAAAATCATATCATTTACTATCGAATTTGAGAAACTTTTAGCAAAAATTATCAACGTATTCATATCTATTTAAAAAATAGGCAATTTTTTAACAAAATTGTTGATTTTAGTTTTTCTTAAATGGCCAAAAGATAGATAATTGGAAAAATTTCACCCCCCAAAATTCCTTAGCTAACACATATGCTTAGTCAAATTACATAAAGGAAGAGAAAGAATAACTTCTATAATAAAAAAATAGTAGTAGACCATAAAGCAACTAATAATCTTCTTCATTATGAAATAGTGGAGATGGAAAAGTAAATGGAGGTCATGTGTTTCCATCTCATTAATGATATGGTATGTGAAATCTTAAATGGATCTAAAATAGATAGGAATTGATCATGTGTTAGACTAAAAATAATAATTAGCAAAAGAAGAGGTCACTAAATTTGTTGTTTTGGAAGCTATTCAAAATTCTAAAAAAGTTGTTGTTATGGAAGTAATAGTGTTATCACTATAAAGCAAGGGGCTACAAAATATTAGTTTAAATCTATAAAGGTGAATGAAGTACGAAGTTGCAATTGTTGGTGTGATGGCCATACCTTAAATTACTTAACTACCCATTTTCCACAAAGGATTTTGAGATGCTAATGTAACAACCAAATAATTAACAAAATAAAAAATAAAATGGGAACCTAGAAGGGAATGGTACCAATAAGAAAGAGAGGAAAATAAAAAGGCAAGGACATTAGGATTTCTAGATATCTCAATAGATCCCAATGTTATCCTCTTTATAGCAAATTAAAATGGTTTTAACTACCAAGATTAGTAAGGGATTGGTTTTATTCTTGTAAGCAAATCCCTAAAATTCGAGAGAGAAATAAAGACCGAGCATCCATACCAAATTGGTTTCCTCAAATTGGTTTTTAAGGGTAAATAATTGTGTATTGTGGTTATATGACCATGCTTAGTTTTAGTTCAATGTTTTTAACATTGTTTTGGATTTTTTTATAAATATTAGCATATATTCATGTTTTAAATCATGTTATTAC
Organism: Pinus taeda; assembly: GCA_000404065.3. Lineage (NCBI taxonomy): Eukaryota > Viridiplantae > Streptophyta > Pinopsida > Pinales > Pinaceae > Pinus > Pinus taeda. The sequence continues at coordinate 19,185 of APFE030521231.1, read as the reverse complement.
ATTATTTAGATTTTGGTAGCATTTAAGTAATGGTTTTTGTGTTTATAAGATCACTATTCATTCCCATTTAATCTATTTTCCTATGTAGTGGGATAATTATATATACATATATATAGGTACCAAATATATTTTTACAATTACAATAATTTTTATTTTAAAAATAGACGCTAAACAATTTTACATACAATCATATTTTGATTCAGTTTTATACCATTTGGAATCATTAACAATGATTATTATTAGTCTAAGACATTAAATCCCTTATCTAAACCATGATTTTGTTTTTCATTAATTTTGTTGTTATCTTGGTATGATCAACAATCCATAAGTGAAATATATTGGCAATGTTGTAATAAATTATTTTTCTCAAAACATGGTATTTAATTTCCTCTAAAAATAGAACTCAGTGACTCAGTGGTTGTAGCGGAAGATAAATTTGACTGATTTCAAACAATATCTTAATACTTACGATTTAATTTAATGAAATATATTCCATTTTAACCCTAATTTCAAAAGACCGAGTAACATTATTTGACATTAAAGGTCCATATTGATGAATTGTTTGGACTCGTTAGACAGAGTAACATTATTTGACATTAAAGGTCCATATTGATGAATTGTTTCGACTCGTAAGTCCCTCGAGTCCCTCGATTATAGATCATATTTACTAAATCTGATTCCATATTGTAATCTTTCTACCTCATTCACTAGTTTCTTTGAATTCACATTAACAATCCATATTGGTGAATTATGTAGACTCCAAGTCCCTCAATTATGGATCATACTGGCTAAAACTTATTCTATACTCTAACTCTTCTGCCTTCAACACCAGTTGCTTTATTTGAAGTAGTTTCAAAGTAGAATTGAGAGTAGATTGACTTTTTGAAGTAGTTTCAAAGTGATTGACTAGACATACCATAAAACATATAATTATTACTTCCATAATTATATGATGTTAGATGTATATGTCAAATGCAGTAGTAAAGTAGTAAATTCTTATGGCTCTGCTTTAAGAAATTTAAACATGATGATGAAAAATGAAATTAAAGAATAACGGTGAAAACACGTTTCTATGACGGCTCGTGGAAAATTTAAGCATGATCCCCAAAATTGAATTGGAGAGTAATTGGGGAAAAGGGATTGTATCCTGTATTCTTCGGAACTGTACAAAAATGGATGTGGTTGTCTCCCATCATTCCCACTACTTAATTAGCAAGCGTACAAGGTGTGGTCGTTTTAACGTCTAAAAGGCCCATCTTCAGATGTTTGTGAGTCCACTCTTTTGATGGCATCCCTCCGCTCATCAGCCATAGGGCCTCCTGCCAACGGTATCAAGTTAGGATGTTTTTCAACGCAGAAGGGCCTGGCAATATCCGCAGCTTCTTGGTTACTGACTTTATCCCACAAGCCATCTGAACATATAATGTTAACAACTAGGTGCGGCAAACTGGGCCATAATGTAGTAGCTAGGAGAGAAAATTGGCAAGTAATTGTCATGATTACATTAACTGCTTGAAGGCAAGCTTCCTCTTCATCTCAAATTCCTTATGGTGTCAAAGCCACTTGAACAACCTTCTTGTGTTTCAAGGGAGCACTTTCCTCATGCTGCCCCCAATCTCTAGAATAGATTCAGA